>JAJOOO010005748.1:0-63234 GCA_029582685.1 Solanum piurae
TGGAGATATCGGTGTTGTTTAGAGATTGGATAAATGCTGAGCGGAGAAATCAAGGACTTCCAAAGTTGGATAGTCAATTTGAACTTTTCATAGATTCAGCCATTGGATGTGGTAGTGACGATGGCATGGAACTTCAAGATCGTCAACGAGCTTTACCAAGACCAGTAGTTGATTACGGTCAATCTATAGCTGAGTTAGAGAAAGGATTTACGGGACTATACAACTATTAGTATTACATTTGAGGCTTAGTTGAAACAGAACCCTTCCTAGAAGGTGGCTGCGTAAACTATGCACTCTACTAATAGTTGTAATTGTAATTTGTAATACAAAATTAAATAAATTGGAATATTGGATTGAAATTTTTTAATTTGTGACTTTGTGTCATTGTTTTATCCTTATTTTTATTTAATATTTTAAAATTACAAACTTAAGTTATTTAAATTACAAGTTATAAATATAAGTATATAACTTATAAGTTATAACATATTAATAAGTAATAACTTATAAACTTCAAAAGATTCAAATCTTGAAAACTTAAGCTCAAAAACATTTTTAAAATTTTTTTTTTTATTAAACTTAACTTGCATACTTCAAAAGATTCAAATATTTAAAACTAAGCTCAAAAACATTTTTTTTTAAAAAAACTTTATTAAACTTAACTTGCAAACTTAATAAGTAAAAATTAAAAAAAAAAAATTTAAAATAAACTTAAGTAAAACTACATTATAAATTTCAAAACTATTAATTTAAACTTAGAAAAATAAAAAAACATTAATATTTTGTATTTCAAAAAATTAAAATAACTAAAAAAATTTTTATCATTTTTTGAAATGTCGTTCCGTTTATCCCATCCCGTTCCATTCCGGTTCGTTCCGGTCCATTCCGGTTCCATCCCGGTATATAGTGGGACGGGACGGAACCGTGTATCCGTACCGGTAATTCCGGTCCGGTTCATCCCGGTACCGGTCAACAAACCGGTCAACCCATCCCGGTCCGGTCCGGTACCGGTTCATTCCGGTCCGGTGATTCCGTTTCGGTCCGGTGCCCAGTCTTACTTGGAAGCAAAGAATGATGAAGATTTTTCTATTAAAGGCACTAGACCGTTGGCAGAAATTTATAAAAGATGTATATCTTGTGGTCCTGGAACATTCAAACTTTCAAGATGCCAGTGTAATTGAAGAATGGAAGCAAGTGATGGAGGAAACAGCCATGATTGAGAAGAACAAGACATGGGAACTTGTTGACAAACCTGAAGTTAAGCAAGTTATTAGAGTCAAATGGGTGTACAAGCATAAAGCAAAGTTACTCGTTAAAAGTTATTCTCAATAGCCTGGAATTGTTACTCATATACTTATGCACTTGTTGCAAGGATGGACACCATCAGAATTTTGATTGCATTGGCAGCACAAATGAAGTGGAAAATCTGGCATTTAGATGTCAAATCTGCCTTGAATGGTTTTCTAAAAGAGGAGATTTATGTAGCTCAACTTGAAGGTTTTGTGGTTCAAGGAAGTGAAGGTAAGGTGTATAAGCTTCAAAAAGCTTTATATGGGTTGAAGCAAGCTCCAAGGGCTTGGTACTGTAGAATCGATGCTCAATTGTGTAACCAAGATTTCCAAAAAAGGGGCAATGATGCTACACTTTATGTCAAGACACTCCCTAATGATGGCTCATTAATTGTTTCTTTACATGTTGATGATTTTCTTGTTACAGGCAGTGATGAGCAAGAGTTGTAGAAGTTTAAAGAGAATGGAGAAACAATTTGAAATGTCCAATTAAGGAGAGGTGAAGTATTTTGGGGGCTAGAAGTATACCAATCAGGGTTGGAATTTTCTCAACCAGAAAAAGTATACTTTGGAGATTCTGAAAAAATTCAGAATGCAAAATTGCGAACTTGTTCCTAGACCATTGGTTTTGAATACCAAATTTTCAAAGGAAGATGGAGCCGAAAGTGTGATGTTTCATTTTATAGAAGTTTGATTGCAGGTCTCTTGTACTTGACAGCTTCAAGACCTGATTTAATGAATGTTGCTAGTTTGTTTTCAAGATTTATGCAAAGTCCACATTCATTTTGTAGCTGTGAAAAGAGTGCTTAGGTACCTAAAAGGTACTATACAACTTGGAATATGGTTTAGACCGGTTGAAGAAGGTACATTGCTTGGCTTTATTGATAGTTGTTGGGGCAGAAATATTGACGATATGAAGAGCACTACTGGCTATGCTTTTTCCTTGGGTTCTGGAGTGTTTTCATGGAATTCAAAGAAGCAAGAAATAGTGGCGCAATCCACTGCAGGGGCAGAGTCTAGCAGCAAATCAAGCTATTTGGTTGAGGGAAATTTTCAAGAATTTTGGAATGGAATTGCAAGTTGCAACTAAGATCAAGTTTGATAACAAATCAGCAATTGCAATTGCAGAAAATACAGTGCAGCATCGTAAAACAAAGCATATCCTTGTCAAGTTTCATGCCATTAGAGAAGTCGAGAAAAACAAGGAAATCAAGCTTGTTCATTGTTGTTCCGAGGATCAACTCGCTGATATATTTACCAAAGCTCTTCCCAAATTCAGATTTGAAACTCTTCATGGGCAACTTGGTGTTACCAGCAAACATATCAAGGAGGAGTCTTGAAGTATTGAGATATTTACCGTTATTATTTCTTTTTAATTTAATATTCTTTTTTTTTTTTGATAACCGAGAAATCCGTCTGTGACCCGCCCTTTGGACCAATCACAGCCTTCTAAACTCGGTGGATAATGGGCCCGCCCCTCTACCCTTCTCCACTTAAATACCGGGCTTCGCTTTGCATGGTGTGGGGCTTGAACCTGCGACCTAAGCCACAAATCCTCCACCTTTTGCCACTTGAGCTAGGCCTTGGGGGCTTTTTAATTTAATATTCTAGTTCTGAAATTTAGTTATTTAGTTAAGGTAGAATAGGAGTTTATTTAGTACCCTGGTTGACATAGAATAGGAGTCTTTCATCTATTTATTTCTATGACATGAATGAATAAAATAAGCAAAAAAACATTTGGTTCGCGTATTCTTTCCCCTTCTCTGTAGTCTGTAGAACAAGAAGCTTGGTCAAACAAGCTCTTACTTGAACTTCTGAAATTTTAATTGATGAATCTAGCACGTTATTTGAATTTTTTTGTAAATTTCACATTTTTATCCTTTGGATGAAGTTCAGAGCAAAACAAGTCAAAATCAAGCAAAATGGATGATATTGGTTTGATTAATGTTGTGGGATTTCAATGGGTATGTTGGTTGTTGTATTTTTTTTCAATTCTGACCAACTCAAATATCCTCTAAACAGTCTCAAATTTTAGATATGAGCTCCTCTCAATATTTCGAGTCTTTTGACATATATTTCAGTTATATTACCTTCTCAAAAAACATATATATAATTCACCCGAAACGACCTACGTTTGCGGCACGCCGAACTTTAGAATCAATTTTGGAGAAGCTTTAATGGTTGAACATGGAGGAGGAATGAAGAAGAAAAGCAACAAAGCAAGAAGGAAGAAGAAGAAGGAAGGAGGACGAAGAGAAGAAGAAGCCACTAATGGCCGGAGAAGAATAAGGACCGAAGAAGAAGGAAGAAGGAAGAAGATAGGGGAATCAGTAGATGAAAAGTGCACTTCGCTAGAAATTAAAAGTGGACGAAAGGCCATTTTAAGTAATTAATGATAATTGAATTATTTTTTTGCATGGAATTTTGACCCAATGGACATTTTTTCTAATTTTCCCTATTTCCTTTACATGTTTAGAGTAGTTTTGTGTTCCCTTAGGCCTTAGTTAACATGGCATCTTGGAATTATCAGTGGTTGGATTGGATGATGGCAATTCATTTTTTGAGCCTCTATTTACTAATTGTGGAGGAGACCAGCAATTGCAAAAATGCCTATATGTTCTTGAGAGTGAGTTGTGTGCACCACTCATTCATGTGGGGAATATGTGCAATCTTTGTGGTTATCAACCACACCCTTTAAGAGGATATCCTTATGCACCTTACCTTTCCCCAAGTCCTTTATGATTATTCTTCTTTAGTTTTTGATGATATTAAGGACTATGAAGTGGAGGATGTGGATCAATTTTGGATCATGAGACAATTTCAAAAAAGGGGCGACTCAAATGCTCGATTTAAGAGAATAAAGTTTTTGCTAGAGCGCATAAGTGACACATACAGTGATGAAGTCTTGGATAATTTGATGGAGAATACGCAAAGAAATGGCATAGTCATTCGCAACTTAGAGGCTTAACTAGGACAATAATATACATCACATTTCAACGGTTGATTCAAATGTTTCTATTGGTATTGTTTAACTGCAAAAAAAATGATCTTTTGATAAATTTCTTTTGTACTTGCATTGTTTCTCTCAAGCTCACACCCCGAGTTGCAAGACAACTTAAAACCTTGTAGAGCCCAAGGTCAACCTGCATCACCTCTGTTAGAAAATTCCTTAGCATTGTCTTGTTGATATCAAAGAAAATCACCGAGCAAATTGAATAACAAGAGGGGTGTGACAAACATGAAGTTTAAAATTCACAAACCAGTGATTCCTCGCCATCTTCTTCCACTGACTCCGACAAAAGAGACAAAATGCTCCCTAGGTGCTTTTGTAAATAGGATAACTGATGAGCCTCTTCATCAGACTGTGATGGCATATTTCGTCGACTGTTGCTACGTGCAAGCTGCAATTATAGAAACAAGGCTTCTGGTTATTACTTCGCAGCAGTGCAACATGTGCTTATGGAACAAGCCAGAATGACACAATATTTATATTAAACGCATAATAAAGTCATTAAACACAATTAGAAATGGTAAGGTATGAAGGAACAATTTATAATCTGTAAACCACTCAATGAGAGCCAAAATATTGGACAGAATTAAGTTGAAATGATTTCTATTCATAAAAGTCATTTAGAGTCTTTAGACCAATCCTCTTAGGAGAAATTAGAAATTTAACCATGCTAACACTCTTAGGTGTCAAGCCTAGGCAGTGTTACCAAAGGAACGGTAAAAGCGCGCTTAAGTCCTGAAGCGAGGCTCAAAAGGTGTTGAGCGCTTCACCTCATTTAGTGTGTGCTTCAGTGTCATTATCAAGGTTCTAAGGCATATTTTTCCTTGCCAATGAGCCTCTTTTGAAGTGGTGACACTAAACAATTGATATTTCACTTTATCGTTAGAAAAAAATCAATTTCTTTGTTCATATATGTGTTATTCATGCTTATAATTATTAGTCTTGGTCGAGTTCAAAAGCGGCAATTCTTTCAAAATAATGTCTTGTACGAGGCAAGGCACAAACTTCAAGAGTTGAAGTAGACACGGAGCATGCGCGACTATATCAAGGAGCTCACCATCCTTATGCTCCAAATCCCCAATCTCACCAACAATGACTTGTTGTTCCACTTTATGGAGGAGTTGTAGAATTGGGCTAAATAGGAGTTGACAAGTCACAGATATAGAACAAGCCATAGATGGATTTCCGACATGACAGGTATAACAAAAATAAAGGCAAGGAGTCGAAAGGTAGCAACGTAAAAGCTAGGCGGAGATCATGGAAAAAGTAAAGAAACCTGCTTACAACGCCTTAAAACCCAAGATGCCAATAAGTTTGATTACAAGAAGTTGAGTGGCTGCCAGAGCTGTGCCGAGAAGAAAGCACAAGTCGAGAAGAAGGGCTGCTACATATGCAGAGGTCCATGCGGTTTCAAAAATTGTCCCGACTTGAAGTCTTAGTGCCATAGTGCATAAGCAAAAGAGGCAAAAGCAAGGACAGAGTTTGGGTGCAACACAGTTGTGTATGATAGGACTATGTAGACTATCAAGAAGCAATCTATCCAACCCAACGATGATGCAATCATTACGTGGATCTCACAATCAACAACAAGCTCGCCTGTGCACGGGTAGACACTAGAGCAACTCGCAGCTTTGTGACCAAGGTCGCAACAAAAACACTAGAGTTGAAGCTCGCTCCAACTAACTCTTGTGTTAAGACTGTGAATGTTGAGGCTCAAAATGCTCATGGTGTAGCTAACGACGTTGGTGTCAAATTGGGCATTTGGAAAGGTATAACAATTTTTACCGCCACTACGATGGATACCTGGAAGGCAAGTGTGGTCTAGAAACCAAGGTGGAAAGGGAGATCATTGATATAATCAAAGAAGTTTACGAAAACAAATGTGTTGATTATATTAGAGGCAAGTGGGACCAGAGGAGGCATTGTCATAGTGTGGGACAAAAGAGTATGGAAAGGGAAAATTAGTAGTGTAGGCATGTACAGTGTCACCTGCAGTTTCACAGCAAAGTGCCAAGATGTAAATTGGCATCTCATAGGAGTTTATGCTCCAAATGCCAGGGAGGAGAGGAAAGAAACTTGGTGGGAGATTGGTGCAGCCAGGGGACTACCTTGGGTCCTTTGTAAGGAATCCAAGCAAAGAAGCAAACGACCTCGAAATTTATGCAAACTTGATATCCAAAAGGCCTATGATCACTTGAACTGGATGTTTTGATATTGATGATGCAAAGGATGGGATTTGGAGCCAATGGGATAAGATGGGTGAAATATTGCATTAGCACAGTGAAGTTTCCAATCCTAATAAACATGACCCCCAATGGATTTTTTTCCTCTCCAATGGGGCTGAGACAAGGTGATCCCTATCACCTTTCCTCTTCATCCTAGCTATGGGAGCCAAAAGTAAATCAAAAGGGATATGGAATTGGGTTATAGAAAAATGTGAGAAAAAGTTAACCAATTAAAGGAGTTAGTTCTTTTATTTGGGGGGGGGGGGGTTAGATCGACCATGGTCAATAGTGTTTTGGATGCAATGCCTGCATAGATGATGTCAGTAGGTCAGTAGTCCCACCCCTTGACAATGTGATCAAGAGAATAGACATGATAAGAAGAAAAATATTTTAGTAAGGAAATGAAGACAAGAAATTTTTATCGGGTCAAATTGGAAGAGGTCATGAAAAGCAAGAAGGAAGGGAGAGTGGGGATCAAGTATGAAGATGCAAAACAAAAGCATAACGATGAAGTGGTTATGGAAATTCATTACAGGAGAGAATATGTTGTGGCGGGAGGTCATCTATGGAAAGTATGAAATGGAGGATAAATGGATTACCAAAATGGTGACCACTCCTTATGGTTGCTGGAGATCAGTTAGGAATTTGTGGCCATTAATACTGTCCATAATAAACTTCAAGGTGGGGAATGGACTAAAAGTGGATAGCTCAGAGAACTTTGAAGCAGTAATTCCCTGATCTACACCTATTAAGCTTTCAGGCCACTGTTGCGAAAATGTGGACATGTCAGGGTTGGAAACTTCAGCTCAGGAGAAATTTAAATGACTTGGAGGTGGAAAGGGTAGGTACCCTATACAACACCTTGGCCCCTTTCAACAACTTAACTAGGGAAGAAGACACAGCAATATGGAAGGTAGGCAACAAAGGAGTTTTCACCTATGTTGCGCGGACTCTTCATTTTTGCAGCCGACCCCGTGTCGACGCGACACTGGTGCGGGTGCGGGGTGCGTGTCAGATTCGGTCAATTTGATCCGGATACTTTTACCAGAGCCAAGGAAAAAAAATGGGGAAAAAGAGATCAATTTAATTGCCGCTGAAAGTTGACGACTTTTTCTCCGACGAAGTTGTCACATGGTCTGGTTGCTCTATGGAAAAGAATAGAGAAAAGGCAAACCTTACAAGAACAAAGAGAGAGAGAGAGCAGGCAAAGCTTTTTTCTTTTACAAGAGGAGGCGAAGGCTTCATGGGAAAGAAGAAAGAATTCTAAGTCTTTTTCTTGAAAAAAAAGAGAGAAACTTTTTTTCTTGAAAAGGAACAGAGCATGCTAAGGGTTTCTTGGGAGAAGAACCGTCTTTCTCGGGAGAAGAAAGGGCAACGCAGCACTTTAATGAATTGTCCTATCTAATTTAAGTTAGGCTATATATATATATGATTATTATTTTTTTACAATAAATAAAAGGAATTATAAAAAAAAATTAAAATTAATTAGTAACAAGTCATAATTAATTTATGATTTTAAATGGGCCAATGTAGGAGAGTGCATTATTTGGAATAAGCCAAAAAATCATATCAAATTGAACCGAATTCTGATTTGATTTAGTTTATATTTTATGTTTGTACATCTATAATTGATATACTTCTACGTATAGTGTTTTACAAGATATTTATTATTATTATTATTATTATTATTATTATTATTATATGAATATTTTTAGCCGAATCCCCGCACCCGTATCCATTCTCGGATTCGCACCCCCGAATCTAAAAATTTAAATTTTGCCAAATCCGACTCTCGAATTCGCATCCGTCTCGGATACCCGCACCCGAGTCCGAGCAACTTAGGTTTTCACTGTGAACTCTGCATACCGAAATATCACATACAATGTCAATTGTTTCACATGGCGGCTAACCCGAGAAGTAGTACTGACACCGAACAACATGAAGAAGAGGAAATACCATTTATGCTCCAGATGTTACTTATGTGAAGAACAAACAGAGACAGTCAACCATCTCTTTTTACACTGTAAACGGGCAGATCAGCTATGAAGACTATTCATCTGCTTGCGGAAAATCTCTTGGGTGAAACCAAGGAACATAGAAGGAGTGTTGAAGTGTTGGATTAGAGTTGGCAATGCTACAAAAAATGAGGAAAGATGGAAGATTGTCTGTATATGGTGGACAGTGTGGAAAGAAAGGAATCAAAGATGTTTTGAGGAAAGCAGAGCAATTTATATAATTTTAAGATTAATTACCTAACTTTGTATTACTTTTGATGTGCACAAAAAGTGTTAGGACAGAATGAAGATATTTTAGAAGTTTTAGACTATTTGTAACAAAAAGAACAAATAGGCCTCCTAGATTGTAATACTTTTGGAAAGGAGGACTAAACTTTGATGTAGTATACTTGTGGGTATATAGATGGAAAAGTTACCATTTCTCAAAAAAAAGAATAATGCCTTGAAACTGATGGGCCTCTCTCTCCCTTTTAAAAAAAATAAAAGTACTCCATCTACTTTATTCTGGAACAAAAAAGTAAGGAAAAGAGAGACACAAGTTTCTCAAGAACAAGGAAAGATCAATCAATCGCTCAAGATCGATCAAGAGAATACCATGGATTCGGGTACTTCCCTGACTAATGTACCATTTTTTGGATGTTATGTGAAAATCATTAAGTTCCACTATCCTAATGTCATGTATCGGGATTTGTATTAGTTTGTTTATGGTTTACTATCAATAATCCGTTAAAATCCTTACAAAATTTTACTGTTTCGCAAAATCTTTTTAACATGGTAAACAATCCATATTCTAGTTTCTTCATATGTCTAAATCTTATTTCAGGAACCTAAACTACCACTAAAATCTTCAATAGATAACAAAAAATGCACAGAAAGCTCAATATATATTATCAATTCAATGATAATTCTCTTTGAAACGGCAGTTCAAAAAAATGCTAGAGTTTTGAACAATATCCTCACCTGCAATGGCGACAATGCAGACAAGAACCCATCGAAAGCTGAAGTGGAGGGCCAAACATCAGCTACAGCAGCTGAATCCTTATGTCCTTTAGGGAGCAACCTCTTGTAACTCTGAATGTACAAAAATACAACCAAATCAAACACATTAACACCAACAGACCCAATCTCGGAGGGCTTAGCGGTAACGAGAGGATCAGAGACGGAGTGAAGAACACAGGCAATGGTTTCAAGGAGAAGTTGAGCTTGGTCAGGCGAGATCTGAAGGGACTCAGCAATGGATTCCGGGTTAACACGGTAAGTTGATTCAGACGAAAGGGACAATAGCTTGTCCTTAATGGGACCTAGGGTTTTTGTTCCGTCGGTGAAAATTAGCTTTGGGATCGGTAATAGGCCGTGTTCGAATGGCTCTCTACGTGGGTGTATGTAAGGTAGCGAGGGGGATGGTGTCGTTGCGGGGGATGGTGTTTCATCGGATTCTGCCATTGGTACTATGGGAAAGAAGAATGGAAGGAAGAAAAGCTTTGGTAGAGTGAAAATGGCAGGGATTGGAAGAATCTCAGCGAGAGAAGAAGCGGGGCTGAAAAGCCCGCTTGGCCCGTACTTGAACGCGCGCGGTTTTTTCCTCGCCAGTAGGTTAGACAGAATGTTATTTTTGAGTGAACAATGCTCACATTTCCTTTTGTTTCCTATATCTATGCTCTCGTTGTCACTCCCCAAATTTTGGCCCACACGAACTGACATTTGGTGTCTTTAACTCTCAATCAAAACAGCTCTACATGATATATACTTGAAACATATATGAAACTAGTTTTTCAACAATTCACAAAATTTAAGCCAAGATTTGAATAATAAGTTTTGCACAAAATAATAATGTGGATCATCATATATATCTCTTATTCACACGAACCTATAAAGATGGTCAATGAAAAAATTTATTAGTTAAATTCAATAATGTATAAATTTATTTCAATTTGATGAGGTTCAATCATGTAATTAGTCGTATCTCACTAATATAATCTTATAGACGATATTTGCTGTGTATTTTTCTTGTCATCTATCCAGGTGTACTTTGCATGTGTATTCCACTTAATATGTTTAGATGTTATATGAACATGTGGAGAACAACATCATTTTATTTTTTAGAACTATTTTTGTAATTTTTATTTTATAAGTTATAACATAATAGATGTCGTTCTTTGTGTTGGCTCTCATATTTGACTTTTCGATTGACTGTGTACATAAATTAAAGATAGTTATCTTACTGTCCATAGTTAACTGAGAAAGGTTTCCTTTTTTTTACCGAAAAAACTAAAAATTAAAACTAAAGAATATATTTTATCTGTGAAATCATATATATAATCACATGTTTATCTTACACCCAACAAAGATATAGTTCATATACTTGTAAACAATTTTCAATTTATTCAACCAAACATGATTCGTCCAAGGAAAAATAACAACACCGTGTTATCACATATATAGGGACGGTATAATAATATAAAAAATTATTGGTCAAAAGTTAATATAAGCAAAGATGAAAGATAGAAATAATTAATGCAATAACTATGAGAATTCATAATTATAACTACAGAGTGTAAAAGAGTGTGAATAACATTTGCAATAATTAGTAATAACTAAGATAATTTATAATGTTACAACTAAAGAATTATAGTTGAATTTCTAATAAATTTTATACTTACATAAATAAATAGGACTTTTAATTAATGTTACTACTTTTTTTATAGTTATTAGATTTTAATTTAGTGTAGGGACAAAATGAAAATATTTATTCCATAATACTAAATATAAAATGAAAAAATGGCATAGCATGACAACCTATAGACTTTATTGGTAATAAATAGCCCACTTTAAATTTTTTAGCAAAAAAAGATTTTTTTTTAATATTTATTTGGCATTAAATAGCCACATTCTTTTTTTTTTTGAAAATTGATTTTTCTTCCAAATTTTCTCTCTTTTTCCTAGCAGTTACCTTGTTTGCTTTTATTGTTCCTTTTTTCTCTCTCCTTATAATTTGTCAACAAAAAAAATTACGTATTTTTCAATTCTCTCTTTCTTCCCTTTTTTTCCTCCCTCTTTCAAGTTTAGGATTTCTATCTTCTTCTCTAAAATACTTCCATTAAAGATCAATCACAACAGTAAACTCTTCACAATAAGTAACTCAAATCATACCAAAAAAATTTTATATTGGTTGTCTGGGTTATTTTTTTTTAAAAAGTTGAGATTTTCTACATTCTTTATCTTGTAGTTGGATGCAAGATTTTTTCTTTTTACAAATTTTCGTATTTGTATTATAATTTTACACCCCCCCCCAAAAAAAATTGCTTTCGTGAATTCTGGAATTGACGTTTTTTCAATTTTTAATAAATAATTAATTAATATATATATATTGACAATTTTTTAAAACATTAAATTTCGTTGATTGAATTTGATAATGAATATTTATTTTGTCTCCAACAAATGTATCTAAATTTGTTAATGAATACAAGTGAACACACAACAATGTAAAATTATCTAAATTTGTTAATGAATTTCGTTGATTGCATTCCAAAATAGTAATGCAAGCAATTGTATACCTATGTAAAATTAGAAAGATACTAATGCAAACAAATGTATACCAATTTATAAATGAATATGGACGAATGTATCCAATATAAATGTATATTTATGTAAATTTGAAAGATACTAATGCAAATAAATGTATACCAATTTATTATGAATACGAACAAATGTATCCAATACAAATGTAAAATTAGAAAGATATTAATGCAAACAAATGTATACCAATTTATAAATGAATATGGACGAATGTTTCCAATACAAATGTATACTTATGTAAAATTTGAAAGATATTAATGCAATAAATATAAATGTACACCAATTTATAATGAATACGAACAAATGTATCCAATACAAATGTATGTCAATCTATTAGATGAATATGGATTAATGAATATCAATGCAAACAAATGTATACAAATTTGTTAAGTGAATATGGATTGAGTTTAAAGGCAAAATAATTGGCAGGTAATGAACTCATAGGAATATCTTTGAAATAAGAATAATCATAATCAAAATATTATTTGCTAATTTTAAGAAAATATATAATTTCAAATAGTATTTTGCTAGTTTTAAGTGGAAATGGTTGGAAGATAGAATAGAGATGGCAATAATTTTCTTTTATTATTTTTAAAAATACGAAATAATTTGAAAGGAGAGAGTTTTGAGTAATTTTTGGCTAGTTTTAAGGAGAAATGGTTGGAAGTTAGAAGAGAGATGGAATTAATTTTCTTTTATTATTTTAAAAAATACGTAATAATTTGAAATGAGAGAAATAATTCTAAATAATCTTTTGCTAGTTTTAAGGAGAAATGGTTGCAAGTTAGAAGAGAGATGATATTAAATATCTTTTATTATTTTAAAAAAAAATTAAAATGTCGATATATTACTTTTAGGCTAATATGTGCCAATTTTTTATTTGTTTATTAATTGCTAGTTAATATTGGGCTATTTATTGCCAATTGTATGTAACACTTGTCTATATGTATCAATTCTTCATATAAAATTTATTTTGTTAATGATAAATTTTAAATGATTCATATATAATCACATATTTTCACATTCATATAAATTTTAAATGATTTATAAAAACAAATCCTGACAATTCTCTAATTCTTGAGAAGTTGAATAATTTTGGGGAAAAATATTCAGAAGCATATATCTACATCACAAGAGAAATTGTTAACAATAACAAATGAATTTAGACTACAATAAAAATTAAATTAATACAAACTTCAACTGGTGTTATTACAAGTCATATAAACTTTTCATCGTCGAAAATACTTAAATATTAAGAAATAGTAAATCAATAAAATAAAAAGGCAATGTTTATATTAACAAAAAGGCAATGTTTATATAGTAATAACTATTTTGAAGCAAACTTCTTGACAATCTAAATCACATAATTAGCATTGATAAATAAAGTCATTCTTTTGTCTTGAGAATCAAAAGAAAAAAATCGTGACGATTCTCTAACTCTTGAGAAGTTTAATAATTTTTGAAAAAAGATATTCAGAAGCATATATCTACATCACAAGAGAAATTATTAACAAAAACAAATGAGTTTAGACTACATCATGTTAACTTCATATATTAAAACATTACATACTATCTAAGCAAAAAATAATTATTATATCATCAAAATTATTTTTCTCAAGTACTCGAGGTTAAGGAATATACCCTCTTACGATAGAACAATTTACTTCATCAAAATAGTGGTACATCATATTCCGCTAAACTTTGAACTTACTCAACGACAATAAATAACACGAAATTTTTTAAAATGCAAGAAGAAGAGTAGAAGATTCAAAAAAATTGTGGTTGAAAAATGAGAGGAAACCCCTCTATTTATAGTCAACAAAGGGTAGTATGAACAAGTGTTTTTTTGTGTTTTATATGAAAGGTCATGACCTTTCTAAAAAGTCACAATTCTTTGGAAAAGTCACAACTTATTGAAAAAGTCACAACTATTTGGAAAATTCACAACTCTTTGGAAAAGTCACAACTCATCGAAAAATCACAACCCTATGAAAAAAGTCACAACTTATCAAAAAAGTCACAACTCATCGAAAAAGTCACAACCTAAGTTAGGGATATTATAGTAATTTAACATTCAAGTTAGGAGTTCATGCTTTTAAGGTAATATAGATTAGATGAAATAAAATCATTAAGTAATTTTTATTCATAAAATATTGTCTTTAAGTTCATGTCATAAGAATCTAATAAATCGAAAAAACTAATGGAGTTTGCATAAGCGAACATTTAGACTCGTGTATCTGTGAAGACTCTATAGATTACATGAATAACAGTGTTTACTAGGACAAGGTCTCGGCATAGCTATAAGCTAACAAAGCTGAATGAATAAAGATTATGCCATAAGATCAAGTGAGGCGCACCAAAAGTTGAGTGTGGAAAACTTAGCGTGTAGCCCTGTCTTCATGAAAAATTGAAATTATATCGTGAAATACAGTGCCCGAACAATAGGATCGTAACTAAATGTGGAGTGGTACTTGTATGTAATATAGCATAAAATGGAACATAAGGAATACATGAAACAAAAGTGCTCATTACTCCTTTCACAAGCTAGAGAGAGAAACTCTCTCCACTCTCTATGAATTCTACCCCAATGGTTACATCACTAACCAACTTATCACAACCACCGAAACCCCCTGACGAGGCAATATGGATATGGATATAATATCCCATGTTGCAATACCAAATTCGTTCAAAGAAGTGTTGATTTCCCCTGTCCCCCAGAAGAAATCTAAGGTAAAATTAAATTCAACGGAAATTGGTGCACGGTTGCATAGTTGCACCGAAGATTTAGAGAGACAAAAGTATCACGAGGACCTATGTACATATGGACTGGATGGAATCTCAGTATCCAATGAGGATAAAATCAGAATTTACCAACCAAGGGCCTTCTTAGTTATAATCAAGTTACTGGGAAGAGAGTATCTCATCAATACCTTTGTAATAGATTAAAATCACTATGGAAAATATTGGAAGAGATAGTATTAATTGATCTAGGTTATGACTTTTTCATAGTCAAATTCCTAAAAGAAGAAAATATGATCCTAACTCTTCAAGGAGGTCCATGGTTTATCAATGGATATTACTTGTCCATCAAACATTGGCAGTCCATGGTTTATCAACGGATATTACTTGTCCATCAAACGTTCGCAACCAAACTTAGTGGCATCGGAGGCCATGGAAACTTAGTCCTCAATATGGTTACGACTACCCCAACTACCAATGGAATACTATGATCATACAATTCTAGCAAAGATTGGGAATAAGTTTGAAAAGTTACTTAAAACAGACGTATGTACATAAGAACTCTTCAAGGTAGATATGCTCGAATCTGCATAGAGGTATATGTGAACAACCGGTGAAAACCCATATCCGCATTGAAAACCTGAGTCAGAACATCATCTACGAAGGAGAAGGCATATTATGCTTAGTTGTGGGCGAGTTGGGCACACAACACACTACTGTGGTTATATTAAACAAAACACCCACATCAAAGAGCCAACACCCAACAAAAAAACAGAGCAAACAGAGAACCACAAGGCTGCTGTTGAAGTGGATTACATACAACAAAGTCAATCTGAGACTCCATGACAGACAATATCATTAAAAAAGAAACCCCCGCGACACTACAAAACCAATGTCGATGAAAGAACGGAAAAAAGAACTAATGGATCCACTACAGCTCTAGAGTAGATAGGTATCCCAATCAAGTTATTTGACGCCAAAACAGGTAAGTACCTCAACGTTTTGCATTAGTAATCATAGTGTATTTCTTTTTTGAGAGTTTCTTCGTTTATTGACATATCCACCATGCGAGCACATGTAGTCCAGTCTCAACCTGACATGCTAAGTCATAACATCATCCTATCAGGGTGATGAGACTTAAATATCATAAGCTAGAATTTGGAATAATATCCATATTGGGGGTAACATAGAGGAATCGCCGAATTAACGATACAATCTTTATCGACATTTTTATATGTTGTTTCAGGGGGTTTGTTATACAACTCAAGTCTTCTCAATTAGTAATTATTTTTTCCAATATTTTAGTAATAAAATTTAGATCAATGACTCATAATCATGATTTGTTTTCATTGTCATTAGGATCATAGCATAAAATCATCAAGTTCATATATTTTAATAAAGTATCATAATTTATCATTTATTATATTTTTATGGCGAGAACAATAAACTTCATAGGATAGACATATAATATAAATCTAAGGACAACATAAGGAGTTCACGACATATGTAGTAAGGTACATGAATAAATTATATAGCGTTTTCATAATTTAAACTCTAACTTGTCTCTTAGAGAAAAATTTCTTGAGTGACTATTGCCTCTACTATATGCATTTAATTGAATAAAAGTGCAACCAAGTATATGAAATATCAGTTGCTGGAAATTTGGAGTGCTTGCTCTCATAAGAAGATGATAGCTGCATTAATATCGACAACATATACGGCAGGAGGTCGACATGTCCACTTTCGCATCTAAGGATATTTTGATGCGGTTTCTCTGTCTTTAAAACCACACGTTTTAAGATTTAATCCTTAGAACCATGCGGAAAAACTAAAGGGATACTACACGAGCTTTGCCCCGTATGTCAACCTTCAACTTCTTGAAGTAGTTTCTTCTATTTATTGAGCTCCATCTAATGCAACACGCTTCGAATGTTCACTTTGGTTATATTAATACTACTTATACATCACATTGTTAATGTTGTAAACATTTTATCAACTAGAAGTTCAAGGTTCAATACCAACTCATTGGGCATGTGCACCACACCAGCAACTCCCCACATTTTTTAATATTTTACAATCAATAATCAATACAAAGTTAATCATCATGTGATAATATTTTTTTATTATTATTGAATTAATATAATCTAATGTGAGCAAATTACAATTTAATATTCTTCGCACATCCAACGAATATTGATTTAATTTTTTTAATCTAAGTTTTATATTATTAATGATTCTACATCAATATATTTATTGTTACTTTTCATATTTCATATATTTATTAATAAATTTAAATATGTGAATGATTCTTTATTATATCAAATAATAAATAAGTTAGTAATATTTTTTGTTTGATATCGAGGGCGTGAGAAAAATGATTAAAATTGTCCTTTATCTTGGAGTTAATAGTTAAGTTAATCCATGTCTTTTCACATAGAGCACTAATAGTCCTTTAAGTTTCAAAAATTGGTGCACTTTTGGTACTTTCTCAAACATTCGTCTAATGTTTAATGATTACATTTGTATCCATGTGAGAAAATCTCATTTGTTTTATACCATAACACTCTTTCCATTATTGCTAACCAGATATTCGATATTCCTAATTCCATAACTTTGATTCTCATATTAAATAAACATGATAAAAATAAAGAGATTGGTAATTTGATAAATAAGGTTCATTTAGTTCCATCTTTTGAAGAATCTCTTCTTTTCCTTTTTATTTTTTGTTCATTTTTCTTCAATGGAAGTCTTCGATTAAAAGTAAAATTCTCTATTTCTTTGAATGCAAAGCAGTTCTCATCGTCATCAAGCCTTCAAGTTTAAACTATCTTTTGCTATTTTTTTATTTTTTTATTTTGGTGTAATTTTTGTTCTGTGAGTGCAATTCGAGTGTTGTTTTAGTATAAATCTAATGCAATTGTTTTGATGCAATTTTGGGGTTTGTTTTGGTGCTATTTTGATGTAATTTTAATGTTGTTTTGGTGCTGTTTCAGTGTAGTAAATCTGGTGCTGCTATTTTTTCCAATAATATTTTGAGGTTTTTATGGTGACATTTCAATGCTTTTTCGTGTAGTTTTAGTACTTTTGTACTGCTGTTTTGGTGCAATTCTAGTGCATTTTAGTGTAAATCTAGTGCACAATTGTTTTAGTGAAACTCCCATGTTGTTTAGGTACACAAAAAAAATTGTTTCTCCCCAATATACACGCAAGTGTACGTGGTCTCTCAAGTAATATAGTTTCTTTAAGAAACGAGTTATCGTTCCCAAGAGACTTGGATTTCATGTATCATATCTTAGGCAATGAACTAATTTCGGTTATCAAGTTACTGATTTACAGGATTGATTGTATGAGTCGGGTCTCTCGATCTCTAATCCCCTACTTCAGTTAGTTGTATAACTACATCGTTGAGCGGGGATAACAGGCCTAACTGGCGAGCATTTATATTCCATCATGTTTCGTAACCAAGCAAGTTGTTCGTCCGGGCGTCACTCCTGAACACACATCAACTCAATGAATGATCGATCTTTCTATATTCTTTTGTCTATCTACCCTCTCCTCTCTCGGTTTTAAGAATAGACAATAGATTTATTTCTATGGTGATCAAGCATGAAATACTAAAACAAGAATATAAAAGTAACTTATAATGATAACCAAGAATTAATTCAAAAAGCCTTCAATATTCAACAATCAATACGTAGCTACAGCCCCAGAACTAGGGCGTTTAGCCACTCATACTATTAGAAAACCACAAATATAATTGTTCATGCGATTTTCGGAAATAAAGAAGACATAGAAAATCAAAACCTATTACAAACATTGAACTTTCTCTTGCACACCAAAATAATGATGAACCACCAACAAAATAACCCTACGGGTCTATTTATAAGAGTTGGGAAAACTAGAGTACTCAAATTCTACTTCAACTAGGAATTCTATTTTGATCTATTTTTGCTAGAAAAGTCAAAACAGGCATGGGGTGCCGCGCCACCATTGCGCCAAGAAGTCGCGCATGTAGTTCACTTTGTGGCGCGCCGCACCAGGCATGCGCCTGACAGGCTGCTCTATCATTTGGCCTGTGGCGCCTGAGCAAGGCTGTGTTGTTTTGGCCTTGGCGCTCTACGCCTATCAGTGCGCCAGGCACTGATGATTCCTTTCTTAGGCTATTTTTGCATTTTATAGTTCATTAGATGCAACATTTCAATAGTTTCACTATATCATTATGATACACCAAGTTACAACACGTATGCTCAAAGAGTGATTCTTTTATTATTTTTCCGGGCTATCACAAACTCATACAAACACACCAATTAGACAATACAAACATGTGCCATGAATTCCCTCACTCATTTATATTTAGTATAGCCTTTCACTCAAGCAATCATATTATAAACAAGGTCTATTTTTCAAACATCGTACTCACTCTCACAAATGAAGTTCTTACTTCTCTTAACATGTCATAAGCTTGCCCATAGTGTATTTTCACTTTCACATCATATTTCTCAAGGAATCAAGAGGACTTCTATTTGGTTGTAATGTTGGCTTAGGGTAAGGAAGGGAATATTTTGTGATATTTTTAGTGACTACACCTCCCTATGTAACACCCAAAAAACTAGTAGGTGAAACTAGAGCCTTACGTGAGAGTTTTAGAGTTTGATGTGTGGGTTAGAATCGTAAAATGGCCTCCCGAACTTAGGATGAAGGGTTTAGGGGTTAAACGTCAAGGTACAACTCCCCAGGCCAAGGACCAACCAAGGGTCCTTGAGGAGGGCCCTAAAGCCTAACCCCAAAACTGCCCAAATCAAGTGAGCCACGGATGGGACCTACGGGGAGTAGGTCTATCCACGCCTTGTGGGAGTGACTCGTGGGTCAAGACCCAAAATGGGGAGCTACAGACCACCACCTACGGACCTACAAGACGGGCCATGGACCCACCCACGGTCCGTGAGTCATGGGCGTGGGTCATGCCTGCAACACTGTCTAAGGTCGGCCAAGGTAAGGGGTAGTTAGGTAATACCTAATTAAGTTAGTTTGATGTGAGGTCATTTTATATTGTTTTAATAGACCTATATAAGACTTTTTAAGTCATTAACTAACTCATAAACCTCATAAATCCCAAGACCCCAAGTTCATAACCAACTTTCCCCCAAAATCTTGTCTCTAAAACTCCACAGAAGAAGAAGAAGAAGAAGAAGATCAAGCTAGGGTTTGAAGTAGAGGTATTTTCCACTTAATTTCGTGAGGATTATTCATTAAGGTATGGTAATCTTTGATCCATGGATAGTTTTTATCCATGGAGTCCCTCCAAACTCAATTTCAAAACTAGAAAACCCAAAAGTTAGGGTTTGACTTCAATCTCATGGATTCCTTTCAAATTCATTTTAAATGATTGAATTGTGTTTGTTTATGGATGTATTGATGATTTTATATGATTTTATGTTGAATTACTCAAGAATCTATGAATTACCCTATTTTTCCAAATTGGGTCTTAAAGTGTGGGTATTGATTGATGATTGTAGAATGCTATAGAATTATGAATGTTATGAATTGATTACTTGAATCATGTTATTATCCATGTATAATGTAGTAATTCTAGGTGTGTTGATTGAATGTGATCCATGGTCCTTGAAGGGAAAATTATGAGAATTTTGTATAATCATGATGCTTATGTACATGCTTTGTGAATACTTGGAAAGTAATATGATTATGACTATAATGTAATTATGATGATGTGAAAGGCTTTCCTCACCTAAATGAATCGGTAGGCTAATGGTATCCCTTTCATGTGTGAATAAAAGCAATCTTGATTGATATACCTTGAATTGGTAGGCTAAGGGCATCCTCTTCATGTGTAATTAAAAGTGATCTTAACGAATCTTGAATCGGTTGGCCAATGACATACCTTTCATAAATGAATAATGAAGTATTCTAAGGCTTTGTCTTGAATCTGTTGATCAATCGTATCCCTTTCATGATGAGTCAATGAACTATTATAATGATGAACCTTGAATCGGTAGACCAATGGTATCCCTTTCATGAGGATTCAATGAGCTATTCTAATGATGTACCTTGAATCGGTAGGCTAATGGCATCCCTTTCATGTGTTTAATAATGAACCTTGAATCGATAGGCTAATGGCATCCCTTTCATGTGTGTAATAATGTACCTAAATGAATCGGCAGGCCAATGGCATCCCTTTCATGTGTAATAATGTTAAAAGAGAATTAACTACTCCATGGGAATTTAATGCTTAGCACTGAGTGGATATTGTGAGGTGGAAGCTCTCTCTATGTTAGGCCGGGTTTTTAGTAACAACCTCCTTATCCCATAACTATGTGCCAACATAGGTTATTATCTAGTTGATCAACCTAAGCTAAAATATTACCGGTTATACCTTAGGCAAGTAGACCAACCCTTTTCGGTGTGGGACATAACACTGGATTCCATGATTTACTCACATGGTCTATGTTGGTTAGGGCTTATTCCCATCATGAACAAGAATGTGAGTTACGTACTATGGTTACTCAAGAAGTTCTATGAAGTGTGGGTGGAGGTATGGGACTTCATCCATGCATTGAACAAGTAGGCTTTGAGAGTGGTTATGGTGTGTTCCTCAAATGTTAAAATGTCTTATGAAATGAATATGCTTATAATGATGTTATTGAGAATGTTGATAGGAATGATATATGTAAAGATAAATGTTTAACTTGGATTGTTGCTATATGTTGCTTTCCTTGACATGACTTATTGAATGTGAATGTTCCTTGTCTATGGGGATTAACTAAAGATGAGAATAAAAAATGATAAATATGGTTATGGTGGCCTAAAAGTGGTACTTAGTATAGATGGATTATGGGATCTTTATCTATACATTGCACAAGTATAACTTAGGGTTTTCTATGAAATGGTTCTATTATGCTATGATGGTTTATATGTTGAATATGCTTGTGACTTTTGCTTTTGTACTAAAAGTGCATGATGATTCTCAACCTTGGTAAATGCATGCTTTTCAACTAAAATGTCCTTTTTAGCATGTTTTAAAGGTTTTTATGCATGACTATCATACTTAGTGCATTTTTGTACTAACCCATATTTTCTACATTTTTCACAAAGTGTAGGGTTTGGTGATATCGACTATGCTAGGTTCATAGTAGATCAAGAAGAGAAGTAATGGTGAGTCCTCATAGTATTTGAGGGCTAGACCACCATGTCATTTACCTTTCATTTTATGTTTAGAGCTTTTGTATGGGCTGCGTCCCAAAGTTTTAGTCTTAATTGTTATAGATGGTTTGAGACAAAGTGTACACTTCCGCTTGTTTTTATAAAAGACTTCGATTGTAAAAGAAAAAGTTTTAAATTTCCGTGCCATTTTCTATTATCTTATGTCATGATATGCTAAGAGGCTTGTATGAGGCTTTTTGGAGTCTTTACGTCGTGTCACATGTAGGAGGTACTCCTGGGTCGTGACACCTTAATGCAGATGTATTTGTTCTATCGGTTACTGATCTTTCACTAGCTTTTCTTTTTCTCTAAGTACACACTTCATGAATGTTATCCCTCTTCAATTTCAAACTCTGCCCCGTAGCTCCCTATTATTATCATATTTTTTTTATATATGCCATTACACTAGCCACCCTCAATTGAGGTGCACAATATCCTTGGTAGGACCAGGGCCACTGTTTGAGCATACTTCTGAACTAGCCACCCTCAATTGAGTTGAGGTGCACATTGTACATTACAGACCAGGGCCAAAACACAACTTTTCTACACTTTCATTTTCCACACATCATAGCATTTCCACCCTTTTTCCACTTCTACCAAAATTTTCAACCTTTATTCTCAACATAGTGCATTAAGAATTACATTGGGATCAAATACTTTGGTATCAATAGAAATGGTTTCGGCTTATTCATGTGGCTTAATCAAACAAACAAGGCTAAAGGCTCAATGGGGCTTTACTGGGGTAATTTTATTGGTAAGCATACAATAGAGTCAAGAATTGGTTTTTTTTTAAAGAATTGCCTCAATCATATTCCCTAAGTCATACAAGCTACTCATTCAACACACACAGAGCAAGTTCTAAATATCAATTAAAGCAAGAATCAAACAATTACTCACCACACATGGCATCACGACACACATAATAACATATCATACTAGCATGCTTATACAACTTACATTACGGTATTGCTACTCAATTAAGCCCACTTAGATTCATTTAGAGTCAAAACAATGAACACATGCTTGTTTTAAGGTTACCATTCTTTTTACATTTTCCAATGGTGACTACCCATGACGTCTGGCTAACTTTTTTTGGACATAGTTTAAAATTACCAAGGTTGGTTTCTCAATTCTACTCCTCTACGTGACTAATTTTCCCTTAATACGGTCGTCATCCATCCATCATCAGGAACTATCACTCCTACGATGACTCTATGTTTCAAAAAAAACAATAAACTAGTCCTAGTCAGTTCAAAAGGACTATCCTCAGAAAAAGTACCGAAAACAAAAGCTGAGGAACCCAAAATAAAAATAACATAAAATAAGACTCAATAAAGCATTAAAAACTTATATACAAAAGAGAATTATCTCCCACCCCACATTTAAAAATTAGCAATGTCCTCAGTGCGCACAGTTAAAAGCAAAGTATAGAGTTAGAGATACTCCATCCGGCCTCTAGGCCTCGTCATCATCATCACAACCTCCATCGAACACCATCAAAGCGTTGGTGTCCTCATCAACAACATCCTCCTCCTCATCATCACCCATTTTCTCGTTCGCGGTGACCTCATCATCATCAAGAGGCTCCTAAAATGTCGAACCAATCCTGCAAAGGTAGGTTGTACTCTCTATCAACGGGTAGTGCTCCGCCAAAGTTTCCATCTCATCGTCCGTGACCGGGCAGCCCCCAATCCTCAGTTGCAACTCCGCCATACCAAACATGTGAGCCATCACACTATCATCTTGTGTTTGCCGCTCATGAGCCGATAAAATAAGACCATGGGACATGTCGAGCGCCTTGGTCAGAGTGACATCTACCATGTTGCATATCAAGTAAGGGGCCCTAGCAAAATTCATATGTTACTCCTCCTTTTCGATTCCCTCATCCTTAAAAAATCGGGTGATCAACCCCCCATAACAAAATCGCCACCCCATGTTATTCTTAAACTTCATCATGTTTTGTCTTAACACTGCCCTAACATTAACAGGCATATCCTTCATCAACATATAGACTAAAACCACCCTATCTCTCGCCACATCTGAAAGGTGCTTTGCCGATAAAAAGGCACTACACACATATTCAGCCAAACTCTTGCAACTTGGTTAAAATTTGCATATTTGAGGGTGGAATGCCTCCCGGTGTCCTTACTCTTGTCCCACCTAGTAGTGTAATCTACCCCGCACAATGTATGACATATATCTATATAATGGGGGTTTTCCTTAATCCTATTATAGTCCTCAGCATCACAATTAAGAGTACCCAAAAACAAATTTAATGCCTTAATTAGAACTAAAGCGCACCTCTTTCCCCCGAATTGGAACCGTTTTATTAAACCAAGTTTCCATGTTCCAATTGGTATAAAATTCCCTCACTAAAGTCAAGTTACATTCACCCTAATCCTCAAACATAAACTGCAGCCCAAGAGCATTCACAATATTATAAATGACCGAAAATTGAGATTGCAACCTTACCTCATTCACGAACTCGTCCCCAAGGTAATTTTCCTCCTTTTGGCTCTCAAACCATTCATGCCCATTCCGGTCCACAACTTTCTTGCCAAATTTTTGGAACGGATACCCGCTACTTGAAGACCCGGCAGCCTCTCCCTTCCGATTATGCTTAAAACCTGCTCCTCCTTCCACATTCTTGTTTTTGGGTGCCATTAGAACTCATAAAATGAATAAAGAAAAGAGAAAAAAAGATTTTTTTTTAAATATAGAAGGGGGGGTCGGTTGGCAGTGGTGAGGAGGAAAGTAGAAGAAATAAAATACATAGAGAGAGAAAAGAGTTGGATGAATTCTATTTTTGTTTCTTGGGGAAGGTGCGTTTTTATGGTAGGAATAGTGTAGATGAAAGGTTTATTTGGGGAAAAGTAAAGGTGGAGTGGATTTTAATGGAGGAAGTTGGAAGGGGAAGTGGATAAGAAGAAGAAGATTTGAGAGAGATTGGGGGTTTGGGTCGGTTGTTTTAGAGAGAATGGGGAGATAGATGGGTTTTTTAGGGAATTGAAGGGATTAGAAAGGGGTGGTTCGGGTGGTAAGTTGGTTGACCTACGAAAAACTGCACTCAGGAGTGATCAGGGCACCTCGTTCCATCACTGCGCCATAAAAGGTGCTCAGTAGTTTACACCATGGCACGGCGCGCCGCTTAGTGCGCCAGGAACTGAACTCTGTAGTTTTTGTCCTGGTGCGGCGCGCCAGACAGTGCGCCCACTCCATTTTATTTATTTTTATATTCAACTACTACAAACTAAGTTACAAATAATTGAAATTCTAACAAGCTAAAACTTATAAAATAAAAATACTTCCTAGATCCTAAGAAATTAAACTACACTAGAACAAAAATTCAAAATTTAAACAAAACTACTTATTTATTACATATTGTTCATGGGTTGCCTCCCGTGGAGCGCTTGATTTAACGTCACGGCTTGACTCATCTTGGATCATTTGTCGTTCAGATCAAGAGCCTCTCGATCACGATCCACATCTTCACCAAAGTAGTGCTTATCTCTTTGCCCGTTCACCAAGAACGTTGGGCTATGTTCACCTTTAAGTTCAACGGCACCATGTTGTGTCATCCTTAGCACTTCGAAGGGACCACTCTATTTAGACCTTAGTTTTCTGGGGAATAACCTTAGTCTTGATTTAAAAAGTAGTACATTTTTTCCTGGAGTGAAAGTGCGAGGAACTATGTGCTTGTCATGCCACCTTTTCGTCCTTTCTTTGTAAAGCTTGGCATTCTCATATGCATGGAGCCTAAACTCCTCAAGTTCATGTAATTGATCCACTCTCTTCCTACCTGCCAACTCGGGGTCAAGATTTAACTTCTTTATCGCCCAATAAGCTTGGTGTTCTAATTCTGCCGGAATATGACATGCTTTACCGAACACTATGTGATAGGGAGAAGTCACTATGAGTGCCTTATATGCAGTCATATATACCCACACGCATCATCCAACTTCTCAGACTAATCCTTTCTTTGTGTATTTTCTGCAAAATTTACTTCACCTCTCTATTCGATACTTCCACTTGCCCATATTTTTTAGGATAGTAAGCTGTAGCAACCTTATGACGAATACCACACTTAGCAAGAAGATTTCTTACTAGATGGTTAATGAAATGCTTACCTCCATCACTTATGATTGCCCTTGGATTGCCAAAATGAGTGAAAATATGCTTCTTGATGAACTTAATCATGACTCTTGAATCATTCGAGGGAAGGGCTACTGCCTCAACCCATTTACTCACATAATCAACAGCCAAAAGGATATATTGGTTTCTATTGGATGGCGGGAAGGGACCCATGAAGTCAATACCCCACACATAAAAAAATTCCACCTCAAGAATGTTACTTAGTTACATCTCATGTCTTCTCGATATAATACCCAACCTTTGGCATTTATCACATCCCTTCATATAAGCAATAAAATGTTTAAATAAAGAGGGCCAAAAGAAACCAGATTGTAGTACCTTATGCGTCGTGAGCTCTCCTCCATGGTGTCCTCCATATGGGCTAGCATGACAACTTTCGAGCACCTTCTTTACCTCATACTCCGAAATGCATCTTCTCACCACCCGATCCACTCCTTGCTTGAATAAGAATGGTTCATCCCAGATATAGAACTTAGCATCATGAGTTAGCTTTTTCTTTTGTTGGTTGGTTGCATCCGGAGGGTACTCTCCACTTACTATCAAATTCACTATATCTGCATACCAAGGCACTTGAGAGATATCTAGCACCATCAACTATTCATCCAAAAACTCTTCCGGGATTTGTTTCCCTTCATGCACATGGGAAAAATCTTTCAACCTAGACAAATGATCAGCTATTTGATTCCCAGTACCCTTTCTATCTTTGATCTCAAGGTCAAACTATTGGAGAAGCAATATCCACCGAATTAGCCTTGGTTTAGCATCCTTCTTATTGAATAGGTACCTAATAGCAGCATGATCAGTGTAAACAATTACCTTGGTACCTACCAAATACGATCTGAACTTATCGAATGCGAACACTAGAGCCAGCATCTCATTGTTAGTCACTGTAATTAGCTTGCGCAGAATCCAGGATCTTGCTTGCATAATAGATTGAATGGAACACTTTATCTTTTCTTTGTCCTAACAGTGCACCCGCTGCTACATTGCTTGCATCACACATGAGTTCAAATGGTAATTCCCAATTAGGAGCAATTAAGATGTGAGCCTCAATCAAGTTCCTCTTCGACATCTAAAAAGCTTTCAAACACATCTCATCAAATTCAAATTTCACCTCCTTTTTCCAAAAGACTGCACATAGGTCTAGAAATTTTGAAAAAATCCTTGATGAATCTTCGATAAAAACCTGCATGTCCAAGGAAACTTCACACCCCTTTTACAGAGATAAGAGGGGATAATTTTTCAATAACTTCCACCTTGGCTTTATCTACCTATAATCCCGATTTCGACACCGTATGGACCAATACTATACCCTCTCGAACCAAGAAGTGGCACTTTTACCAGTTCAGTACCAAATTGATGTCTTCACATCTAGCAAGTACTTTATCAAGATTCTGGAGACATGCCTCAAAAGACTTCCCAGAGATAGAGAAATCATCTATGAACACCCCTACAAAGTCCTCCACCAGATCATGAAAAATGGTCATTATACACCTTTGAAAATTCATCGGCGCATTGCAAAGTCCAAATGGCATGCGTTTGAAAGCATATGTACTATAAGGACATGTAAACGTGGTCTTTTTCTAATCCTCTGGCGCAATCAAAATTTGATTATATCCGGAATACCCATCTAAGAAATAATAGTACTCCTGCCTTGCTAGTTGGTCAATCATCTGATCAATGAAGGGAACTGAGTAGTGATCTTTTCGGGTGGCCTCATTTAGCTTTCGGTAGTCCATACAAATTCTCCATCCGGTGACTGTTCTAGTGGGAATCAACTTATTTTCTTGTTTTTTACCACTGTCATACCTCCCTTCTTAGGAACACACTGCACAAGACTTACCCACTTACTATCAGAAATTGGATACACGATTCCTGCATCTGACCACTTTATTACTTTCTTTCTCAACACTTCTTTCATCAAAGGATTCAGTCTATGTTGATGTTGTGCACTCGGTTTGTGATCCTCTTCCATATAGATTTTGTGCATACATAATGCCGAACTAATTCAATGAATATCAACCATCTGCCATCCAATCGCTTTCTTTCTCCGCTTTAGGACTCTCAATGCCGCATGAACCTGTATTTCAGACAATTTTGCAGAAAGTATTACGGGTAAAGTTTCATTAGTACCCAAATACACATACCTTAGGTGAGCAGGCAAAGATTTCAATTCCAACTTAGGTGCTTCTTCAATTGATTGTTCGGGTGGAGGCCCTAACTCACGATCCAATGGCTCTATTTTACGCTTATGTATCTCCATGACTGCCAGATTCAAACAAGTTTTTATCTCCTGAGCCTCAGTATCTCCATTTACATCATGTCCCACTAACACTCTTTCTAAGGGATCCTCGGATGCAATGAATTGCGATTCTACTGCGAGATCTACAACTGTAATAACAGACAACTCTTCATAGACAGACGAAAATATCAAGGCGTGGTAACCATCAAACACTTCAACCTTATCATGTGCCCTCATAGTTAACTACCCAGCTGCTACATCAATCAATGCCCGCCCCGTAGCCAAGAACGAACTCCCAGAATGAATGGAACTTCAGGATCAAGCTCAAAGTTTAAGACCACAAAATCTACCAGAAAGATCAAGGAACCCACTTGTACTAACACATCCTCTACTACCCCATTTGACCTAGCAATGGACCTATCAGTGAGTTGGAGAATGACAGTGGTCGGTTTTGGACTACCTAACTCAAGTTTCTTATATAATGATGAAGGCATGAGATTAATGCTAGCACCTAAATCACACAACCCCCAGGCATGAACACTTTGCCCAATTGTAATTCTCATAGTAAAACTACCAGAATCTTTTAATTTCTTGGGTAATCTATTCTGAATTCTGGAGTTGCACTCCTCAGTAAGTGCTACTATTTCATACTCTGTGAGCCTCATCTTGTTAGCCACAATCTCCTTCATGTACTTATGTCATGACCCAAGGGTACCCCCTAGACGTAATAAGGCACATAGAACCCCGAAAGGCTCCATGTAAGCCACTTAGCATATCATGACATAAAGTAATAGAACAATAAGAGTAAAAACACATTTAAGTCCAAAAGTATTTATAAAAGGAAAGCGGAAGTCTAACTTGTCTCATTTAGCCATCTATTATAATTTGTGAGTCAAAATAGGGTTACAACCCCAACAACATAATCCGAAAAGAGAAAGTACTAAAAGAAACTCAAAGTGAAATGTCCCGTCCTCGAATCATGAGGACTCACCACAAGCAAGGAGAATAGTCAATCCAAGATTGAATCAAGAGATAGTCGCCTTAAGAACCAGAACTTACACTTTGGAGAAAATGTAGAAAAATATAGGTTAGTACAAAATTGCACAAAGTATGATAGTCATGCACAAAACCATGAGAATATGCTAAAAATGGACATTTTAGTGCACTTTATCAAGTTTGAGAATCATCATGAAAAATTAGTGTGAAAGCGTCAGTCATGAGCATATTCAATATATAAATCATCACAACATAATGGAAACCTACTATGAATACCCTCAAAGTCTACTTGTGCCATGCATAAGTAAGATCCCATATTCCTATCCATGCTAAGTAAAGCTTCTTGAGCAATCATAGTTTATAATTCATCTTCTTGATTACATTGTGAATAAGCCTTAAATGACATAGACCATGTGAGCTTAACATAGAATTCGGTGTCATCCCCCACACCAAAAAGAGGTGTCCTACTTGCCTAAGGTAGAACTAAAATGTATTAGCTTTTAGGTGTATCCACTAGCTAAATAACCTACAAGGGCACATAGTTATGGGATAAGGAGATTGCTACTAGAAACCCCAACCTTACTTAACGGGGGAGCTTCCATCTCATGAGTTTACCTTTAGAAACCCGACCTTACTTAACGGGAGAGTCTCTATCTCATATTCAATATCCACTCGGTACTAAGCATTACTTCCCATAATTACATTTAGTCTTAAATTGAGTTTACTTGCATGAAAGAGTGCCTTAACCCTCCATCCAACACAATTCATAAAATAGCTCATAGATTCAATGGGTGAGCATGCACTTTCAACCTTAGAATCAGTATATTGTGAGAAGAACTTTCACATCATGTTCATTATGTGTTTATGAGAATGGACTTTCAATCAACACAGCAATTAGATTATAATCATGTTCACAAAGCATGTACAATGAGTCTACAATCATGTATAATTCTCATGTTTTACCCCTCATGGGTCAAGGATCACATTCCATCCAATACATCTAGATTTACAACATTAGATATGGAAAATAACATGATTCAATTAACTAAATTACTATAAGCACAATCTTATAGTATTCTTCCTTCATCAAGTCACTCACATCACAAAGGCATAAATTGGGAAATATGAGATTTCATGGATTCTTGGGAGATTTCATCATAAAACCATAACAAAACAACAATTCAATCATAATATAAAGTAATTAAATTAATTAAAATGTTTTTGAAAAGGAATCTATGACTTGAAGTAAAACCCTAGCTTTTGGGGGAATTACTAGTTTGAAATTGAGTTTGGAAGGACTCCATGGATGAAAATTATCCATAGATCAAGGAATACCATACCTCAATGAATAATCCTCACGAAATTGAGTGAAAAATGCCTCTACTTCAAACCCTAGCTTGACTTTCTTCTTCTTCTTCTTCTTCCTTGGAGTTCTAGAGAGAAGATTTTGGGGTAGATTGATTTTGATTTGGGAAGTTGGAAGTTATGATTTAGATGACTTAGTTTATGGGCTTAAAACACTTATATAGTTAGTCTAAAATAATGCAAAATGACATCACTTAATAGTTAATTAAAATGGAAAACCCTAAACTACCCCTCAACTAATTCCCAAAGGCTGCCTTCCAGGTGTGACCCACGACCTCCTCACCTACAGACCGTGGTTGGACCCACGGCCCATGCTGGTGAAGCATGGGTTGGGGTATGCAACCTATTTTGGAAGGCTTGACCTACGGATGCCTACACACTGCCCACCCACGGAGCGTGGCTTGACCCACGAGGAGTGGGTGCCCTCGTGGGTCACTGCATGACAGCCTTCTAGGTCTTTTCCTCAAGGAACCATGGTTGGTCCTTGGGGTTTGGGACTTGACGTTCTAACATGAAAACATGAATTTTTAAGGTACGGGAAGGTACGCTTAAGGCTCTAACCCTAACGTCAATCTCTAGCTAGGTCTACTAATTTCCGGAGTGTTACAACTTAGCATACTTTGGAATTCCTTGAAAAATGTCAACCAAAGGCAGGTTAATGTGAACCTGTTTAAGGAAAGAGAAAAAGTTACCGAAGCATTCGTCTTCATTTTTCTTTCTGAGCTTTTGTGGAAACGGAGGGGGTGGTCTTATTTTAGGAACGGACTTCTCAACATTGGAGTTCTTTACCACCTCTTCTTCTTTCTTTTCTTTAGTGACTACCTCAGTAACTCTCTTCTTTAGAGCTAGTTCCTCTAGTTGTAACCCACTTCTAGTACTCACCGCATTCAGTTGCTCAGGATTGGATTCAGTATCACCGGGCAAACCTCCTTGAGGACGCAAGTTGAGTGCATTAACTACTTGCGCAACTTGCTTTTCTAAACTCATTTGGGACATTTGGATGTTTCTTATGTTCTCATCCTTCTTATATGTCCTAGCATTTACCTTAGTACCAATTTCTGCCATAAGCTTTTGGAGTAACTTTTAATTAGTTCTTCCCCCTCTAGGTGCACTCGGATTTGCTCCCTGGCTAGGATTTTGGTATTGCTGCCCTGTCTCTTGTGAGCGATATTGGTTAGACCCTTGCGCTTGGTTTTGGTTATGGATTTTGTTCCCACCCCATTAGAAGTTAGGATGGTTCCTCCAACTAAAGCTATAGGTATTACCATAGTTTTGCTTACCTCCACTTCTTTGCGCATTTCCCACATAGTTTACAGAATCCAAATTTGCCTCACAAAGTTCAGTTCCATGTGCTCCACTACCACAGATCGACTCCACACCAACTTGCTGCTTGTTGTATAATATTTATCGGTGCTTGATTCAGGACATTTGTTTGAAGTACATGGTCATGTTATGTTGCATCACATCCAATTTTGCATTGATTACGGTGGCATGATCCACATCTAAGATTCATGCGGCCCTTTGTATCGTGGTTCTAGGCATTTATCCTTCATAATCGGGGTTTCCTTTGGAAAGCTTATCTAAGAGATCAAATAGCTCTTCACACGTTTTCGCTAACGCTTGTCCACCTACTGCACTATTAAGAAGTACCTTTGCATTATAATCCAAACCCTCAAATAAAGTGTGAGCAAGTACCTCATTAGCTTGGTAGTGATGCGGACAAACATTTAACATTTGTTTGAATCGACCCCATGCTTGGTACATATCCCCCCATTTTTCTATGTGAAGCTCAATATTTCTCTCCTCAACCGTGCAGTTTTACTTGATGGAAAGAATCGACTCAAGAACTTATTTGCTAGATAATCCCATGTAGTGATGGAATTTGGTGGCTCTTGGTCTAACCACTACCTGACGGCATCCAATAACGAGATAGGAAACAATGTCAGTCTCACATAATCTGATGACACGCCATTCGAGATGTATGTATCACTTATCTCTAAAAATTTCCAAATGTGGATTTGAGGATCCTCGTGGGGGAGTTTGGTGAATTGCCCCATTGAGTGGATAAGATGTACCATGTTCTGTTTTAGTTCAAATCTGCCACCCGATGATGGTTTCCTTATACTAGACGCCACATTGGTTGTGAGTGGGACTACCACATCATGTACTGGTCTTGCCGGTATGATAGGAGGTACCTCTGGTTCTTGGTTATTCAAGTTTTCTTGGTTGTTCACGTTATCTTCTCTATTACCCTCCATATTTCTCGGGAGGTCTAGACCTAATTCCTGCCTACGTCCTTGGTTTGCCAGCTTTCTTCGTAGTCTTAAAGCTCTTTCAGGTTCGTCGTTGGGTTCGACAAGTTATCCTTTCCGAGCCATAATTAAGAATAAAACGCCTGCATTTCACAAGAGCTAAGATCAAGGTTATTAACACTTGAACAATCTAATTGTCGACTTAAGAAAATCAAATATAAAGCGTTGACGTCCTCATCAACAACATCCTTCTCCTCATCATCATCCTTTTCCTTGGCAGCAGCGCCAAAAACTTGTTGCTCCCCAATATACATGCAAGTGTACGTGGTCGCTCAAGTAATATAGTTTCTTGAAGAAACGAGTTATCGTTCCCAAGGGACTTGTGATCAACTTATATTTAGTACTTAATTCCACAATTAAACAAAAGTAATTGTTTTAAAAAGAGTTTGATGATTATTACTACTACTACAAATTATGAAATAACTAAAAGTAGCTAGTGTGAACGACTTCAAATTTGATGTTTCAAGCAAGTAAAAGACAATTCCAGGGCTGCAACATGAATTGAATTTCATGTATTATATCTTAGGCAATGAACTAATTTTGGTGATCAAGTTACTGATTTATAGGGTTAATTGTATGAGTCGGGTCTCTCGACCTCTAGTCACCTACTCTAGTTAGTTGTCTAACTACATCATTGAGCGGGGATAGCAGACCTAACTGGCGAGCATTTATGAGCAAATCTTCTCTCGAGTGGAAAAGTCCACCTCCGTATTAAGCAAGTCTTGCACCAGGACTTTTCATCCTATTTTGAAACCAAGCAAGTTGTTCTTCTGAGCGTCACTCCTAAACACACATCAACTCAATGGATGATCGAGCTTTCTATATTCTTTGGTCTATCTACCCTCTCTTCTCTCAATTTTAAGAACAGACAATAGATTTATTTCTATGGTGATCAAGCATGAAATACTAAAACAAGAATATAAAAGTAACGTATAATGATAACCAAGAATTAATTCAAAAAGCATTTAATATTCAACAATCAATCCGTAGCTACAACCCCAGAACTAGGGCGTTTAGCCACTCATACTATTAGAAAACCGCAAATATAATTGTTCATGCGATTTTCAGAAATAAAGAAGAGATAGAAAATCAAAACCTATTACAAATGTTGAACTTGCTCTTGCACACCAAAATAATGTCGAACCGCCTACAAAATAACCCTAGGGGTCTATTTATAGGAGTTGGGAAAACTAGAGTCAAATTCTACTTCAACTAGGAATCCTATTTTAATCTATTTTTGCTGGAAAAGTTGGAACAAGCATGGGGTGCCGTGCCACCATCACGCCAATAAGTCGCGCCTGTAGTTCACCTTATGGCGTGCCGCGCCAGGAAGTGCGCCTGGTAGACTGCTCTGTCGTTTGGCCTGTGGCGCCTTACGCCAGGCAGTGCACCTGGGCAAGGTTGCTGTCGTTTTGGCCTTGGCCCTCCGCGCCTATCAGTGCGCCAGGCACTGGTGATTCCTTCCTTAGGTTATTTTTGCATTCCTCGCTTCTTCTTCCTTTGACTCAACTCCAAGTTCCTTGAAAGTTCTTGAAACAACTAATCATATGTTTTAGTTCACAATCATCACAAGTTAACAAAATCAAGCTAATAGACTCAAGATTATTCGTTAATTCAATCTCATCATGGGCAAATATTGGCAACTTTGGCATATAAATATGCCTAAGATCAAAGACCATTAAAAATTAAATGAATGTTTGAGAGACTATCCAAAGCGCACCAACGGTTGAAATATGGAGGATTATTAGTGCTCCATATTAAATTATAAAAATTACTTTTGACTAGTGGTAGCAAATGGACGGTTGAGTCAAATTTGAGTAGGTTAAAAATGGGTCAACATAAAATGGGTAATAATTCATCTTGCCCATATTTGATATGCGTAAAAATAGATTGGGTAACAAATGAATTGGGTAAAATACAAGCTTACCCATATTTACCCATATTTTCATGAGTAAATAGTATTTTGCTTAAGAATTCAACATGGAGAAAATATTTATCTTTTTTTGGATGAAAAATGTTAAAAAATACTTTATTTAGTTTTATTGTATCAAAAAGGTAAAAAATAAAATAAAATCTTACAACTTTTCAATATATAATAACTTTACGCAATAACAAGGGGAAAATATTGTAATTTCAAAGTAAATGAATATTTTACCTTTCAAGACTAAAACATGCTTAATATATTTTAAGCAATATCAATACTAATACATGATTTGCTTATTTTTTACACTTTTATTTGTTATCAAATATAAAATTAAACAAATAAAAAAAATAGAATTATAATTAACAAAAGAAATGTACATTACATTTTTTGGAGGGCCAAAAACTTCACCTTTTCAATTACAGAGAGAATAATTTTGTTTTATAGAAGAACATAAAATGGAAGAGAAGTTACAATATTTTTTGTGATATCATTAATTTTGAGTTAATAAAAATTGGAAGACTAATGAATATGGATATCAACTCATATTTTACCATATAAAAAAAGAAAAATCACATAAACACATATCTTATTTTACCATAATCTCTAAATTTCTTACCATTTAAAAAATTCAAAAAATCTCTCTCGGATACATCACTCCCCTCTCGTTGATACATCCATATCTCCCTCTTGGATACATCCCTTCCCTCTCGAATTAATGCCTCCCCTTTCTGATTCATTCCTTCCCTCTCTGATACATCCCTGATAACAAGCTTTCCTATGTATCCGGATGCCCTATCTCTTCTCGAATACATCCCTCTCTTATATATCTGAAAGTCTGCTAATGTATCCAAAAGTTTAGTAATGTAATTAACTCTTAACAATATGAGATTTATATAAATTATACTATAAAAAATACTCACCCAACCTATTAAAATATGGACGAATTGGGCGAATTACCAAAATATAAGCTCGTTTTACCGACACTAATTTTGACTATTAACTCAAAGATAAAAGTACAATTTTTATCTTTTTCTCTAGAGGGCGTATAGTAAACCAAAGTTTTTCTTCTATAATAATAAAATAATAAGTCACGCCGGTTTCTCCTCCGCCCATAGACCATAGTTGTTCTTGTTTCTTTCTCTGCGCAAGATCCGATTCCCCAACATCCTTTCGCTCTTTATCTTATATCAATCACCCTTTCGCCTATCATACACCTTTTTTTGTACCCTATTTCTTTTTGTTTTTTTCCTATAAGTGAAATGAAATGTTGATTGGTTGAATGATTTATACTTTTGGCTTTACACTTGTGATTTTTAGGTGAAATTACATTTTTGGTGGTGGAGTTTGGATCTAATATAGGTAAAAGGGCGGGTTTACTTGGGATTTTAATTCCTGGGCAGAGAACACATAATTTCATATAAAAATTGATACCTTTTAGCTGAAAACTTATCTTATCTGGGTTTGAAGAAGATGGTGACAGTGAATATTGGAATGCTCCATTATGTATTGGATCATGTATATGGTGCGTTTGTTCACAGAACAAAACTAAGCCCACCTTTCTTTTCAAGAGGATGGGGAGGTACAAAGCTTGAGCTTTTAGAGAAAATGATTAAGCAATTGTTCCCCGATGTTGAAGGACAGAATTGGCCTCCCACATTGGTACAACCTGTTTGGAAAACTGTTTGGGAATCTCAAACGGCTACTCTCAGAGAAGGGTTTTTTACGACTCCTTGCGATGACCAGCTGCTTAGTGCATTGCCTCCAGAGAGTCACATTGCAAGGGTTGCTTTCCTCGCCCCCAAATATACCCCGCCTCATAAGACCGCCTGTGTCGTTCATCTTGCTGGTTAGCTATCTCTCTTCTTCTCTCAACTAATTTGGGATTCAGGCCTATTTGATTCATTAATTCATATATTCTTTGTGATAGATAGATGCTCATCTTTACATTTGGTTTCTGTTTTTGATTCATACCCAAATAGTAGGAGCAGTTTAATTTAATTCTATCTGCTTGTGCTATTTATATGAACAAATGCTAGGTGTTTCAGTCAAGTTAAAATATGTCATGTTTGAGGTCATGATGTGGTGACAACCTGACTTATAACTTCTATTTTAATCAACCGACTCATGAGTCTATTGATACATTTGAAGGTGGCTAGACCTTGCCTTCTTGAAAACAATGAGATACTGGTGAACCAGTCTTGACTATGAGCAAAAACGTTAGTACATACAAGTGGCAATAGAGCTGTTTCTTTAAGCACCATGTTTTCTCCTGCTGACTTGGAAATATGGAAGCTTCCATCTATCAGTGTTAAGAAGGCCTTTCATCTGTCTTGGCAATGCATTAAAGTTAGAATAGATACCACTATTATCAGTGGTGTGGCTCAGGGATGCTAACTTGTTGGTAACTTTGTTGGCTTACCTAAAGAAGTGGTTGGTAGTGACTTGGTTGGACTTCACGAAGAGCTTAATCTTATTGACAATGTCTTCAGTTCTCCAAGGCTTGGCCATCCACCCTGAATACAGCTCTGCAACAGGAGGGAATCAGTTTCACCTAATACCATGTGGAGACCATTCTGAGTGCACCAATTGAGACCACAGAGAAATGATTCAGCTTCAGCCAGATTACTGTTCCCTCTTCCAAGTAGTAGACAAACAGCCATTGAAACGTGCCATCCTTGTCCCTCACCACCCCACCTCCTCCATAATTCCCTTCAATACAAGAACCATCTGTAATAAGATTTACAAAGGGACAGTGAGGTTTGATTCAAGAGACTGCAATAGAAATATTTTCCAGAAGTTTCAAGTCCATCAGTTGACAGATACCATTCCAATTATCAGGGATTGGATAGTTGAGAAACTGGAGTTTAGTGAGCTGACTAATGTTGAGGTTAATAAGAGTAGTGGAACTGCTCTATAAGAGATTTTCGTCATCATATTTAGCACTACATCTAGATCTCCATAACTCCCAAAGAATGATAGGTGGCATGATCTTAAAGAGTAAAGGAAGCTATGAAGTTTCTGCATTTGAAGTTCCACAAGGCATATACGATGTTTCTTAGGGAGGATCTCCTTTAATTGATGCCCAGCCCCGCTGCATAGTGTTGCCAGATTTGTTCTGCAAAATGGCCCAGAATAAAAAATGTGCTCAGCTGTTTCTCCTCTTGGTCTTCTACCAATTACGCGGCAGCAGCAACATATGGACACCAGGTTAATACCAAACCTTGCCACCCTGTCATCTGCTGGGACTCTGTTCTGAACCTTGCCATCCTGTCATCTACTACCTGTTCCAGGGCAGCCGCAAATGAATCTTGTGCCTTGTTGAGTCGAAAGGAGTCAACCTGAATGTACTGCATTATATAAAGCTCCCTTATATTGTGTTATCCTTTAGCCAACTCCTATTAATTTTCTAAACAATACCAGCTTTCTGTACAGATACAGGAACACCATCTGCTAAAATTTCAACAAACCCTTGAATGACGAGGCAAAACTTACCGTAGCTTTCTGACAAAGCAATTTTTAATTGAAGAAATTAGTTTTATCCTTTTCTTGTCACAATATAGTTCTACTATAATGTAATAATATTCCTTTCCTTATCATCTGCTGATTGGATGGATTTCAAATAGAAGATATAGCTGCTTCCAAACAGCTGAATCACGACTATGCAAAAATTATTCAATATTTAAAAACAAAAAGGGAATAATTGACCAAACTTTTTAGGTTTGTCTTACATAACCAGAACTGTTGTAAATGCATTGCTGGTAATGTCATTATCCTAACCAACTGTGCCTTTGCACTGTTGAGTTCTTATTTTTTTAGTTTTCCATCTGCAGGTACGGGAGATCATACTTTTGAGCGAAGATTGCGTCTTGGCGGTCCATTACTGAAGGAAAATATAGCAACTATGGTGCTTGAGAGGTAACCATTAATTCCACAGAGTAATGTCTTAGTTTTTTTTTTTTTTTAATTTTTTGGTTCTTTGTATATACTCTAATATCCTTCCATGTTCTGCAGCCCTTTCTATGGAAAAAGACGTCCATTGCTGCAGCGTGGGTCAAAGCTGTTATGTGTTAGTGACCTTCTGCTATTAGGACGAGCCACCATTGAAGAGGCCCGTAGTCTTTTACATTGGTTGGACTGTGAAGCAGGTTTCGGAAAGATGGGTATATGTGGACTTAGCATGGGTAAGGCATAAGCCTCCACTGAAAATTCTAGCTTTTATGATTTGTAAAATCACCATCTTTTTATGCATTTAAAGATGAATGCATCATTTGGTCCTTTGAACAATTCAACCTAGTTTGACTCGTTCATCCAGTTTGAAAAATATTATTTTGTTTTTTTGTCAGTGATGGTGTGTGAAATAGATGATTAAGATCTTTAGTGGTTTAAGTTTTATGTGTGCAGTGCATTTAACAGTTGAAACTGATCCTATTAGAAAAAAGTGTAAAAACTTTGTATGTGTTGGGAAATTTTTTAGAGTCACAGTAAATTGAAGCTGTCAAAGGAATTGTTGTTGAGGAGATGGTAGAATGGGCTATGCAGTCGCTGCAGGAATAATAAGAAAGAACCTTCCTTTTTTTGGATAATTGCATGTTATGCCGTATGACCTGTAAATTATCAAAACAAAGGTATAACCGTTTTCCTCATTGGTTTCTTAAATTTAGCTATTAGGTTGTAGATGTATACTATTATCTGAAATAAAGGAGTATACCAACATGTGCATCCAACCATTGTGCACATGAATATTGTTTATCTAGTACGTATTGGACAGAACATGCATAAAATTCATGTCTTTTCAAGGAAATTTTCCTTCTGTTAAAATTTGTTTTTTCTTCGATGATATCTAGGAGGAGTACATGCTGCTATGGTTGGTTCATTGCACCCAACACCTATTGCTACACTCCCTTTTCTCTCTCCACATTCCGCTGTTGTGGCATTCTGTGAAGGGGTACTAAAGCATGCCACTGCATGGGAAGCACTGAGAGATGATATTTCCGTGCATGAGGCTTCAATGACTCTTGAGGAAGTGAAAGAACGGATGCGAAATGTGTTGTCTCTCACCGATGTTACACGGTTTCCAATCCCAAAAGATCCCAGTGCTGTAATATTTGTTGCCGCAACAGTAAGTGCTAGATCTCACTCTTTGCATGGTATGGTTTACTTGAGGAGGGCCTGGAGCATTTTGGTTGCTCCTTCTGACTCCGATTGATGTGTAATTCCATATCAAGCATATTTACTCCTGCCAATCAAATGTCTATTCTCACCATTGCTCCTTGACACTTCTTTGTCATGTCGGTTAATAAACTAATCTTTGTTTAGTAGCGGAACTACTAATTTGCTTTTGAAATATTGGCAAAACCAGTGTCGAACCAATTTTTTGGATTCCACATTTTTTTCATCTGTGTGAGCAGTGAGGCAGAGTTTCTTTCCAGTAGAGTATAATTTTCTGTTCAGCAGTTTGATCTAAAACCATATCAGGTTGTTTCCTAATAGAGAAGGACATCTCTATTTCTTAATGTAAAGGAAGTATGCAAGCTTAATATGTCATCTTAATCATTTTTTCGCCTTGAAGATCATACCCCTGTCATAATGGTAGAGTCTAAGATAAGATGCCCACAGTGGAAAGGTCAATCGGGTTGCTATAAGTATGTAAACTTAATATGTCATCTTGATCTTTTTTCGCCTTGAAGATCATACCCCTATGATAATGATAGAGTCTAAGATGGCCACAGTGAAAAGGTGTTTCGGCTTGCTATTTAGAGCGCCAACAGGTAGATTCTTCCTTGTTATGGAACCATATATAAGAGTTGAGACTTCCATCTCATGAGGCTCCTTCCCGAGCTACCTTGTCGGCTTTTGCATTAAACCACTATTTATGCTAGCAATTTGAGCTTGGACTTTACAATCATTTGATTTAGTGGTGTTGTGCTGTGGTGCGATCTTGAAAGCCCATTGAGCTTCCTCATTTTGAAGTTGAGGGTATGAGATTACAGGTCTAGAACTGCCTTCCTCTCTTGAAGAGCCATACCTTCAAAGATGAAAAGTGTCTCTTTATTGTTATAGTCTAATTTTATATTATGACCTCAAATCTCAATCACATATGGCTCCAACTGAAGAACAAACATGAAATCTTTCCTTTGAGCACGGGAACCCTAAGGGGTCATATACAACGTTTGGTTGACAATTTTAAAACAAACATAACTAATACATGTATAAGTTATGAGAGAATGTATGTATTATTTTATGTAGGATAGAAAGTGGAATAACTAATATATGTATAACTTAAATTATCCCTACATAACTAGTACCTGTATAAAATAATACATGGATTCACTCATAACTAATTCCTACATTACTAATACTTGCATGACTCTAACCAAATACCAAATGACCCCAAAGTACTCTGTATTACCTTGTTTGGAAAAAGCTCTACATAATAACCGCTATACTTAAAAAGGAAACTTTTGAATGTAACGTAGAGCTGATTACATAGCTTTATGATAGTTGAAAAGAAAAAAAATAAAAATACTCTAGTCTTCTAAATGATATGAACCTACTGGTGGAAATCATTTAAACTTCATACATCCAGTGAACTTACATATAGGGGAGCAATGCAGGCAAACATTCATTGCTTTTATCTAAATATAGTTCATAGTTCTCATTTAATTATTGATCAAGGGTTTGTAACCACATGAAATCTCATGAACCGTTCTTTTTTCAGGATGATGGCTATATTCCAAGGCACTCAGTGCTAGAACTTGAAAAAGCTTGGCCTGGCTCAGAAGTTAGATGGGTTAGAGGAGGGCATGTATCGTCCTTCCTTCTCCACAATGGTGCATTTCGCAGGGCGATAGTGGATGGTCTTAACAGACTACAATGGAAGGAGTCACCTCTGTGACATTGCCATATTTATGAGTAATACACCATGTAATTATTAAGTGTTCTTCGCCACTAATTCTCATTGAAATTGATAGTTGATTCACTGGGCCACAGCTGATATTATTAAGCATTTGCTGGAAAATGAAAAGGTGCTGGAAAAGCTTTCATTCTTTGCTTCTCCGTGTTGTTGTGTTACTTCAAAGTACAGTAGAACCTCTATAAATTAATACTCGATAAATTAATAATCTCTCTAAAATAATATTTTCCTTCGGTTCTGACTTGGGCCAATGGAAAAAATCACCAATTTCAATAAGATAATGAGATAATATATTTCCAGAAGACTCCTATATAAATATATGGTCCCATTAATATCATAAATTAATAATTATTTAAAAGGTACAAATATATCTTAGATAATTTAGTGAAATATGATTCTATTGTGTTCTATTTTTTCTTAAAATTTAAATCTAGTTGAAGCTCATCTCTAACTTTTCTTATTGCATCCAAGAGCTCCGGTGTTGTCTTTTTGTACTGCACCATAAAATTGTGAAGAGTTCTAGATGCAATAAGTACTTCTTTACGCGTAACTGGTTCCAAATGTATAGTATCATCTTCAACTTCATCATCAACATTGCTTTTTCCGATGGTATCCACAATTATTTCTAAGCTCTGGACATGTGAACATGTATCACTTTCACTCGGATAATCCAACAAGTTATTGACATCCATTTTATTGTGGTAACCTAGATCATTAATCATGACCTCGAGTTCATGAATGACGTTTTCACAAGTGGGTTCATTCAAATTCTCTGAGATTGCATCCTCGAACAAATTTTATAGTGTCGAGAACAATTTGCTATTATCTCTTGCTGAACATTTGTTGTCCAAGCAGGGATTACAAAATTGATAGCATCCAAAAAATTAATCTTTGCTGGATCAGTTTGACCCACTTCATAGCCTTCTAATATCCTATGATAAAACCCGTTACGATAATACATCTTGAAAGATCTTATTATCCCAGCATCACAAGGTTGAAATTAGTAAGATATAATGATTTTGATGTATTTGTTGTACTTTATGTATAATATTTTTTTTATGTGAAATCAATAAATATGATACATAAATTAGTAAGATACAATGATATTGATATAATCAAAATTAACCTTCATTAAATCTCAAACCGTTCTTTTAATTAAAAAATATTAATTTATCGATTAAATAATATCTCTATAAAATAATAAAATTTCATGGTCCCACATATATTAATTTATAGAGGTTTTATTGTACAGTCTTTGTTGAGAGCTGTCAAACAAATAAGGTATCGTTGGTGAAATTTCCACCTTTAATTTTTATCTAATACTTGTTGAGCTGTATTTGTATGGTAGTAGTTTCCTTTTTAATATTTGTTGTTATACTTGTTTTATACAATTTTCTTTTGTGTCTATTTCTTTCCTTACTTTTTTGTGTCGAATATATTTCTTTTGAAGTGAGGGTTTATCATTCTCTGTCTTGCAAAGGTAGAGTTAAGAGCTACATATACTTAATCCTCTATAGACTTCACTTGTTGGATTACACATGATATATTATTGTAGTTCATTTTAATTAGGTATGCCAGTGTATCATTTGTGTTACCTGAAGTTTGTATTAGGGCATCTCCAACCCTATACTTTATTTTACTCTCTAAATATATAGTTCTCTATTTTTTTTCCAAACAGTCAATTTCAATTTAATTCTCTATTTTACTCTCTAAAAAAATATCTTCTCTCTCTTCAATATTATTGTCACTCCCTGAGGCTACCCCCTTGACATAACACGGGACCTAGGATCACGAGTGACCCCAAGCTAACCATGTGTCTGGCATATATCAAGCATACTGAGAATAACTGAATAAGACATGTAACATGCGGAAGCTAAAACAATGGATAACTGAAAGTGGGGAAAAACTCAACTAGTCTGAATGTATAAAACATACTAAGAGTTTAATAACAACTGAAAGATGAACTTAACTATTCAAGCTGATTCTACTACTATGTCTGAAAAGCCTCTAACTGAGTTGAGTTGTTGGGACATGCCCCCAGCTAACTCTAACAAAACTGAAAACTGAATAAAAAGACTAAACTGAAAAGCATGTCTATTGTCCTCGAAGTATGAGGACTCACCACTGAAGCTGCTGAAATGCGGATCGAGAACCGATCTAAGCGCGATCTGGATGCTGAGTACATGAACCTACATCATGAAAGGATGTAGCGCAGAATATGAGTCAGTACTTGGAATGTACTGAGCATGCATGATATAGATACTAACCTGAACAAATACATATAAACTGAACAAAGCATAACTGAGCAAGAATGTAACTACTGAAACATAACTGAGAAGCTAGGCTGAATGCAATGACCAAGTACTAACCATGAAAATAACATGCTGAACTAAATGCTGAAGTGTATACTGGAAACCTGGCCAAATGCATTTGTGGGAGCTACTATTAACTGACATAAAACCACGTGAGCTAAACGTGGAGTCCGGTGTATACGCCCAATCGAGAGGACCCAATTTACCTTGCCAGGGGTATAAAGGCATGACTGACATGATCACTAAATCTGATGCCCAACATAGGGGATTTATAATCCTATGGGGGCACATAGTTTTGGGAACCCTAGTCCAACTCGATGCTAAGTCTACTCCTAACTGAATATGTATATGACTGAAATATGACTGAAATACTGAATAGCTCAAAATACTAACATGCAATTTGAGAATGCAATATTTATGTACTGATAATGTGACATTCGAAATCTGGAGCATGATTATCTGTTTAACTGACCCAACAAGTATAATTCGTGAACTAAGAGAATATATACAACTAGGGTTCTGAGTTTCATACAAGGAATTAAACAAACTTTCCAAGAAAAAAGTTATTTTGATTTAGGATACTACAACAGCTAAATCACAGTAAATATCCAAGGTTTTAGAAATCCTATGTCTAAACAAGATATGGAGAATCAAGGAACTGACTGAATTCTAGGGACCTAGTGGATGAAAGAAACCCACTAGTGAAATCCCACATACTTGGTGACGAAATCTACAGAGAAATCCTTCCATTTCGGGGATGAAACTTGAAGCAAATCTTTTGGTTGTTCTTGGGAAACTGGCGCCTCTTTCTTCTCCTTTTTTTCTCTAAGTTTGGATGATATTTGGTGAATAAAGGTTCTGGGTATGTCTGACTAAGTTATTAGGCTTAAATTGAGTAAAACGACGTAGTTTAGGCAGCAAACATCGTAGTTTAAGTGCCAAACGCATAGGAAAAAGGACCAAAACGACCCTGACTTAAATCTGACGAGTGCCACCTACTAGAGGACTGACGGACCGTCGGTTGACCTACCAAACGTCGGTATGAGTCATTGGTCAAGCTCTGTCCGACAGAGCTTCACTAAAACATGCATAACTTTTTACTTGGAGATGGGATTTTCGCAAACTCGGTGGCGTTGGAAAGAGGATTCAATTATCTTTCATTTGATAGGTCATGGGCCACCTAATTCATTTTGTGCTAAAAGATATGACCGTTTGAAGTTGACCCAACAACCATTTCCATCCAATTGGCTGCTGACCCTCACCTACGGTTCGTAGGTCCAACCACGGAATGTCCTGGTCGACCGTGGGTGGGGTCAGAGACCATAAACATTTGGTGCCCAACAATACCGTGTGTCAGACCACGGACTGTCGGTAACTTCCGTGGTTCTTGCACCAGGTCCTGAAAAGTTGCATTTTTCTATTTTCTCAAATCCAGGTGTTACAATTATATTATTATTATTATTTCTATTTCATTCTTATTTCTTATTTCATAATATGAATCATTTCTTCTAAAAAAATTTCAAATAATTATTTTATATAATTTTCATGTCATATAATATTTTATTTTTTCAAATTCTTTATTTAATATAAAATTTTACTTTATTTTAAATTTTTAAATAACATAAATTGCAAACAAATATTATATAATATACAAATTAATGAAAAATTCAAATAATTTGAGCATTAATGAAATATAATTACATAAACATTACATAAATACTCAACTTTCAAGATTACTACGTTGCTCCCATAAATGCTTTATTAACGCATTACAGAGATAAAAATGAGCATTTTTGTCCTTAATTGTTTTATGCCTAGCTAAAATTGTTCAAGCCGAAGTTTTTCAAATTATATTAGTGACGGAAATTAAAAAGAATTAAAATATTATTAATTCGGAATGAAAATAGTATATATTAAGTAATACATTTTTTATAATATCATATTACATTTAAAAAGAATTACGAATATTAAATATTTAATCAATGACATTATATATAAAATAATATGTTCATTACAATATAATAGAAATAATAAAACATTAAAATAGAGTAAAATAGAGAGTGTGAATAGTAGTTCCCCAAATTTGGAGAACTACTATTCCCTTCTCTAAAAATGATGGATAGAGACTAAAATAAAGAAGGGTTGGAGTGCCCATTCTCTATTTTACTCTCAAAATATAGAGAATGTAGAGTAAAATAAAGGTGAATTGAAGATGGTCTTAGTAGTTTCTTAACGAACAATTTGCCGGTTGATCGGAAGAAGTGATTGTGATCGCTGATCGGTTAGCCTTATTCCCCTCATTTAAATAAGTTTTCCCTTGTTTCATGGCTTCTATCCTTGGGAACTTTTGTAGGTCAAAATCTTTTTGATGATTAAATGAATAAATTTTTGATTGGTACTCCTCCGTTCATTTGTTTTTATTCACATTAATAAATAAATAAAAAGTTTGTTTAAATGTGTTGATAACTATGCACACCTGATTCTCACCTTGATAATATACGTAGGCGTCCCTTCACGGATTCGGTAATATAAGTTTAAAAGTTCAGAAAGAAAAACTTAATCCTCTTTTAAAATCCAAAAAAACATAAGTTTATTCACTCTCTTTATTCAAAAATACAAAAAAAAAGTATTCTTTCCTTCTTTAAATATCCACATATAAAAATAAAATAAAAAACAAGAAGTTTTGATCGTTATTTAACAATTTTTTTCTACTTACCATTTTTGTAATCCTTATTAAAGGTAATGTTGGAGCTTTTCGAATTCCTCATTTAAACCAACTAATCAAAAACATTTTTCATTGTTTATTTTTATTTCATTTTGGTAGGAAGTTCACGAATAGAAATGGGATTATCTTATACTTCTTGTAGTAATTCAAAAAAACAATAGATTTTATTTTAAAGAGAAGAAAAAGAAGCTTTGTTATTTAGTTTTAGTAAAAAAAAATTATGCAAAGATCTTATTCATGTTCTCAAGCTTGTCACGTACACAATTCTAAACGAATTTGATCAATGCATTATCAAATTATTTTAAAAAAAATAAACAAATAAACAAATAAAGGAATAATAATTAAGAAATGAATATAGTTGAGCAAGTCAGGATTAAACATTAGATTCTCTAAGCTCATTCTATAAATAAAAGACATGTGTACGCATGACGAACAATATGTGTTTATAACTGAAGAATGTTTAACTGTAATAAGCTTTATTATCCATGCACAAAGTTAGCTTAAAGGTGGTTGGTTTATGGTTAAACTGACATCACATCCATACTATACAAGGTCAAAGGAAAAAAGTTGAAAATGACCTGCAAAAAAGGAACATAGTAGAGTCAGACATTGATGATGTCCAAAATCAGGTGGTTTCACAAGAATCAATGTCAATAGAGGAAGTAAGGATGTTGAGACAACAAATGACTGAAATGTATTAAGTTTGGATGAACAGACAAGCTCCACCATCTTCAATTCGTGAGTATCTAAATACGAATATGTCATCCCCTATCCAAGTATCGACAAGTGATCCAATTTATCCACCCGAATTTGGCCCATACGCTAACACATCCAACGTTGCTGAAACTTCCATGATACACCTTTTGAATACTCCTATGATAAGTAATCCACGTTTCAGGCAAAATGCAGCGACTAATACAGATCCGCAACCAATGGTGATACCAAAATCCAACAATGATCTCCCACTCAAAGTTCAACATGATCGAGGTTATACCCCTGAACAAACTCTTAAAATTTCAGGCTCTTACCCCCACACTCATTAGTATAGTTCCCTTGATGAAGTTGAGAAAACTGCTAAGAATGAAGAATGTGAATAAATGACTAAAAAAATGAAGAGCTTGGAACAGAGTGTAAGAAATATATAGGGATTAGGAGACCACAAAGTCATCTCATTCAGTTATTTGTGCATGTTTCCCCACGTTCATTTGCCTGTCGGTTATAAAACTCCAAAGTTTGAGAAATATAATGACCATGAGGATCTTGTAGCTCATTAAAAGAGATATTGTAATCAACTAAGAGGGGCTGGAAGCAAAGAAGAATTACTCATAGCTTATTTTAGGGAAAGTTTGGTGGAAATTGTCTCTGGTTCATAGATCAAGATATTTCTAACTGACATAGTGCCAGATCGTACTTCACTTGTCAACATGAGGAAAAATATCACTAAATTTTTTCGTGAATATGTTATTAGGTGGAGGGAGCAAGCTGCTAGGGTTAAGCTAGAAATGATTGATGTTATTCTCCAAGCGCAGGAACCCGACCACTTTCAATATTTAGTTTTCATAGTCGAAAAATAATTCACCGTAGTTATTAAGTTTGGTGAAATGGTGGAAAGTGACTTCAAGTTTGGAAAGATTGTAAGTCAAGTTGCTTTGCAAGCCACGACACAAGTGATTAAAAATGGATCGAAAATCTTGAGGGAAAGAAAATGAAGGAGGATATAGCAACTGTTGTGTCAGGCACACAAAAAATTCCAAGAGATCCACTTTATCAAATTGCACCATCTCAACTCCATCACTATCACCCCATGCAAGACACACAATAATATATTATCCCTTCTAAATATGCACTCTATAGTGCACAATCATATGCACATCCACCAAATTATCATTAATGACGAGCGCCGACACATCAAAACGTTCGTCCTGCTTCTCAAAATTTCCAAGCACCATATAATCCCCGTCCAAGACAGGAATTTGGAGGAGATGATAGGCCAAGGAACGATTTCAAACCAATTGGAGAGTCTTGCACACATTTATTTAATAAATTTCCTTTGTTTTGAGTTATTAATAGTGAACTCTTGACCATGTTGGTTCTTGATTTGTTTTTGCTCAAATTTATGCTCGGGTTGTGCCAGTCTTCTGGGCACAAGCTCCTTGAGTTGAATGAGACCTATAGATAGGGTCAATTTCACAATACCTTGCACAAATCCCACAATGTCATTTTGACTTGTTTTTAATCAGTTTTAAATAGTTCCGAATTTGGTGTCGCAACATTCATATGGATTTCATGATGATATATTTTTTAAGAGAGGAAGATCGGAAAGGGTTCGGAAGGGTAAAGCTCTAATTTGATAGATTTTGGAGCGCACATGATCAACATCGAGGTAGGCTATGCCTTATCAATCTTACATTGTGCTTGTTTTGGGATTTAGATGGTGTTTAGCTAGTTTTGAGAGGGTTCATAACATGATGCATGTCTAGTTGATAGAGTTCTTGCCTTTGTTAACATTTTCAGGTAAATATTTGGGAAATTGAGCATGTTTTACCCTGCATGTGCTACTTATCACACCATGTTGATGTTTTATGTCTTATATTGACAGTTGTGAGATTTTTCTTGGCCTTAGCTAGGCTTAGACTAGTTACTGCTATATAAATGCTATTTGGAGGCATTTGCCTTAGAAAATCATCTAACGTCAGCTCAAACAGTTCTAGCTTCTTGTAGACTAATGTAGAAGACTTGGGTTTGATAATGTGAATCCTTAGATCGATGGAAACTCTTCCCTTATTAGATTTTCATCCATAATCTATGGTCCCGGTGTGGTTTTGTCGTGACTTTGGCCCTTGCTGGATCCTTTTGATGTAGACTTAGGTTTCGAGCTAGAGTGAGTCCTATGTAACTCTAAGGATGGTGTTGATTCACAATATTTTGTTATAATGATGACCTTTTGGTTATGGGATCATCTGGATTGTGCGAGCCACAATTCAAGGTCTGAGCACATTTCAGCCGCAATTTGAGTCCGAATACACTTTTATTAATCGGGTTTGAATCCTGATATCTTGGTACTATTTGGTTTTTCAAGGTGCCTTCACCTCGGTCTGAGTCCGGGCTCGCCCATTTCAGTTCAAGAGTATATCACATCTTAGTACTCGTCGGTCTTATTGGGGTTCGTTTGGGTTATTTTCATTTCAATTGCATACGAGAGTACCTTTTAGGGTTATGGGGGTCCAATTAGGTTATAGTTAGCTTCTTTACTTTATTGTTCTGCTTCTTGTTATATTATTGAATTACATCGTTAGGGTTATCGTTATTCTTCCTTTCCTCTGACTCCTTGTTGTTTTTTTACTTGTTACTTTACTTTATGCATTTACTTTCCATACTCATTCGGCCTATGATGCCTACTGAATTCCTGTTGTCTCATTACTCATACTACACTCTGAATCTGTTCTTCTTGATAAAAATCCGAGAACCAGGCAACTGTGTTGATCTTGTGTATAGCAACTAGAATATTAAGAGATTGAGGGGAGCTGATGGCATACTAGATTGACTCATCACCATCTGTATATAATTTGGGCTAGTCTTTTGTATTTGAGATAAGTCTATACCTATTTTGCCATTTTTTTAGCTTGAACTTGTTTTAGTTGCTTGTACTATCGTCCATCCGGTCGTGGGATTGGATCTTGTATTGTTATCTTTATCTATGTTATTTCTCTCTTTCGTTGTTTATTTCTTTATTATATTGCCGCGTTCATTTGAATTTAGATTTCTGCCAACTAGGCCCGCTACTTGCCGTTACTAGCTATGGGTTGGCTTACCTATTTGTGGGGTGTTGGTAAGTGTCATCGTGACTCAAGTTTTTGGATCGTGACAGACTCACTAAGTTATATTTGTGTCAAATAAATGAAAACCAAAATTAAAATATATTGGACTCGTGCTAGAAGGGTTCCTATATATATATATATATACACACACTAGTTTTTGGGTATGCGCGACGCGCGTGCGGCCATATAAATAATTTTTTTTTTGTGAAAACCGTATATAAATAATATTTTAAAGTTTTATTGTGTTATAAAATAGAAAATACAAATTACATGTTCTTAAAATTGATAAGTATCCTATATGGTGTTTTGATTCTAAGATCCAAAATCCAAAACTATTTGCAAATACCATTATATATTTATTTTTTCTTGCTCTACTTTGAAGATGTTTTGTACTGCATAGAGCAATTTATGTGGTAAACAAATAAGCATTTTATTTTTCTCAAATTTAGCAATCATCATAAAATTATAGATATCTACTTTAACAAAAAAATAAAATAGAAATCATGATGTACCAAGCATATCATTCTTTGTAACTTAATTTTTAAATTCAGTCAACTATAATTAGGAAGATGATTTATCTTTATAAAATATATATCTTGAAGGTAGATCATTTAATACTCTAGTTTCCCTTTAATTTTTTGTGTTTACTTAAAAAAAATTTATAAAGAGGCTCCGCCAATCATCATTCATTCGATAGGAATATCAACAATTACCAACATTACTAATTAATCAAACTTCTACGAGATATCTCCTTTCCGATAAAAAGTAAATGAAAGGTATAGCAATCTACCCACATAATCTTATAAAGTAAAATAACTAACTAAAGTACAACTACAATATTTAAATGAGAAAGTGAAACATTATGTGCTACGTTAATGAAATATGTGTAAAACCAGTAATATATAGAGATCTTTTACCGCAAAATTAATGTTGTGCTGCACATATTAAGCTCTAGGAAGTAAATTAAATAATAAGTGTCATGAGTATATTCTTCAGCTGAAAAAACTAATGCTCCTCTGCACTAAGAAATTTCTTTGACGAATCCAACAACATCCATAGCTGAAATTCTTGGACAAATCCAACAATGTTCATAGCGTATTTTAATAGCCTTTAACTTTGACATTGATTGAGAAAAAACTGCTCAGAGAAATGATATACTCTTCTTTAGATCCCATAAAAATGGAGAGGGGGGGCTTGAGGGAAATGAAAACTATTCTTGGCTTTATATAATACTTTCACTTTAAATGATTAATTAGTTTCTTTAGCTTCTTTTCACGTATTTATCATTGAAAATAACATATATTAACTATGGGATTCAATGTATTGTAATCTACAACTTTTAAGATTCTAGCAATGTAAAGGTAATGCTACTATGTTTTGGTTAATGTGCAACTTAAATCTCTACCTAATTGCTCTCATTAACTAACGTTTGTCTCTCCATTTTCTTGACAAAATAATCAAATGCCCCCCTAACCTATTAGTCAATTCTCAACTACACACTTATACTTTACAGGGGTCCTATTACCCCCCCCCCCCCCGAACTTTTTATTTTTGATATTTTGTGATCCTTAAACCCTGACCTGTCCAAGAAGGTGAATACACCTCTTGTAGGCGCGTAAGGGTTCAACAAAAAGACATAAAATGACTAAAATTGAACTAAATAATCCATGTGGCAGTATCTCATTAGAGATTATATAATTAATTCATTTTTTTTATTCTTTCCCTTTTTTTATATCACAAAATTGTTATACCCATTTCATGATTTCTTCAAGTTTTTCTCAAAGTCCTTCAATGGTGGTCTTCTAAATTTCATCTCTAGGAGCTCAAAATCAGTTTATACCTACTGATTTATGCTTAGTTAATCATACATCAACTGTTTTTAGCAACAACAATCACCTAACTCATAAGAAACTTTTATATATGAAGCTCAAAAATGGAGTTGAAGTTTTTTCTTAAACCCCTCATAATTTCAGCAAAAATAAATAAATAAAAAGAAGTCAAACCACAATGAATCAACATTGGTGAATTTGAAATTTCACTTTCTAAATTTATTTTTCACTCCCACATTTGTGAATACTTATTTGTGGAATTTTGTTTTTGGGTTGGATTTCAAATTGAAAGTTTATGTAGACTAGCTATGGAGTTGTTCTTCTTCTTTAATTTGGTGTAGAGATTTTTTCATCATTTTCTCTTATTATTCTCTAAAGAAATCATTAGTATTTTGGAAAAACAATCTCTATTTGAAAGCATTTTTTGTAAATTTCAATTTCTAGGTTTGATAAAAATGGAAACTTTACATAATTTTACAGGGGATTATTAAATTATTATTTTTATTAGGCTTATAATTTACAGGAAAAAAAAATGAAGGTACAGTGATTCATCGCGTGTGCTGCACATCTTTGACATAAAACTGGTTATGCCTTTTTAGGGAGGTGATTATTCAATATTTAAATAGTTCAGGAGGGGTAATAGGACCCTCGTATAGAATAAGTGTGTAGTTGAGAATTGACTAATAGGCTGAGGAGGCTTTTGACTATTTTCTCCATTTTCTTTAACGTTTAGATTATTTAATTTTCATAACTGTTCAAATATTCTCAATTCATTAATAGTAAAAAAAGTTTACTGCTCAATATTTTTAAAAAATAAAATAATCAAAGAATATGAATATAACATTTTTATTTAGTATAGGGATAAAATGGTAATTCAACTTTACATAATGGAGCTTCCCACTTATAATATAACTAGTTTTTTGACACGTGCGTTGCGCGTGATTACTAATTCAGAAAATATATGTTATAGTAAATAGTATTGCTTATTTTAGTGAAGGTTTGAATAATAAGCTTGACACAAAAAAAATATTGCAGATTCTTTTGTGAATGTTCAATGTGGATCGCCATATATATTTCTTTTTCACGCGAACCTATGAAGATGGTGAATGAAAAGTTTTATTAGTTAAATGCAATAATGTATATATTTATTTCATTTTGAAAATCGATATTCTGAAGCATATATCTACATCACAAGAAAAATTGTTAATAAAAACAAATGAATTTAGACTACATCATGTTAACTTCATATATAGGAACATTACATACTAATGTATATATTAAGCAAAAAAATAAGGAAAAAACACTCCACATACACATTTAAGAGATAATATTACGGGTTCTAAATCTACTTTTAAAAAATTCTTGCTTATAACAGTTTAATTACGGGTTATAACATATCACTATTTATTTATAAATCAATTAAATTTTAATTTATTAAATAATTAATATTTTTATATTTTTATATTATTATTAGATTATTTAAATAAAGAATACACAATAATTATCTCTTACATAATAATAGGGATTTACATTGATTCCTGTTACTTTTTTACAGTTACACGTCGGATTTACATTGATTCATCTTCCTTTTTTACATTGTCATTATCTCTTACACCATTTTAGGGATAACATTAATATTAGAGAATCAATTGTCATTATCTCTTACACCATTTTAGGGATTTTTTTTCCCCAGACACGGCAATCCCCCACCCACACCCCCACCATCCTCTTTTACCCACACGCAAACCCCACACCACCAACCCCACGTTCCTCTTTTACAGAGAACTAATTTTTTCTTTCTCACCATATTCAACGTTCGTCTTCTTCATTCAAAAAGAAAATCAACAAACTCTTCCACATGTATATGATTCAATGATGGGAGAAGATCTACACACGAAGAATGTGGAGAAAACAGTTAATAAATTTGCCACATTCTTATTCGAATTCGGATTTCTTAAGTGAGATAAAAAAGAAAAAAATAAAAAAAGCAACAAATGTCGAAATTGGTCAGTCTTCAAAACCATCAAGAAGAAAAGCAACAACGAAGGAGGACTCAGAAATCACAATATCCAAAAAAGGCAAAAAAAATGGTTAGGGTAAGTATTATATTTAATTTATTTTCAAATTATTCAAATTAATGGTTTTTTTGTTAAAAATATTATATTATGCATATTGTTGGTACGAAACTTGTATTGGTGTGAAACTTGTACGAAATGTGAATAATATTGATATGAATCTGACTTTAATATATAATTTATGAATATGACATGAAATGTGATTTAATATTGGTATGCAACTGGTATGAAATGTGTTTTGACATTGGTATGAAATTCGTTTGATATCAGTAGCCCAATTAGGTGATTTTAGTGCAGTTTGTTAAATTACTCTTTTTTGTATGAATTATGACTAATATTTCTATGAAATTGGTATTTTTCCTAATAGAAAGGTTTATTTTTCAATTTCTCCACTAATGTATTTCAATTTTTAACATTGGTATGAAATTGGTATAAATTGATATTAAATGTTGTTTTAAAAATTATTTTCAGTGATTGTGGTTTGTACACATGTCTATTTGCTGAATACATCAGTAATGGAGGTTTTGATATGCGTTCCGTTGATATCGATGCAAATTACCATCGTCAAAGGTATGCCACAATCATATGACATTATGAAAAAATAAAGAACGATGATGGCGCGATCAGTGAGAGTGAAGTAACTGGAACTGTTGCTAGCAAATTTGGTGGACCTCGCATAGCAAAAGAACATGCTCCGAATACCAGCAATTATCCTACACCAAGACCACAAAGATCTAATTTGAGATAGTTGATTGCAGCTTAGACTTTTTAGAATTACCAGTTTTTTTTAAAACTTTTGGACGATATTTTTGTGTTTGATACAGTTTTAAGTATTTGATGATATATAATATCCACTGCTTTCTTCCAGTCAGATACCAACTACATATGAATTACAGATTGGCTATTATAATTTTAGGATACTAGTTATATACATACTGCATACCAATTGGATACCCCATTCAAAAGATAAATTACACATTGAGTATAATAATTTTCGGGATAACAGTTATATACAAACTGCATACCAATTGAATTCAACATTTAGAGTTCATGAACTAACAGTTTCATATTAACTGAAACAAAATGAACACCAATTTAGAGTTCATGAACTAACTCTATCTTATAATTGGTATCCAAACTGTTACTTTTGGCATCCAAATTCATACATGATTGATTTTTTTTACTTCATATTCTAACACAAAAAATAAAAAATGAATGAAGTTTGTATCCAACTTAAATCTAGTGTACATAAACAAAATAAAAAAATGTCATTTACAGTTTTTTTTTTTTTTTTACATTTCAATAATATACAAATACAAACAATAAATCGTAAAGAATACTAACCAGAAGGATGTCATCTACCAACATGTTTAATTAATATAGATAAGAAGCCGTCCATTACAACAAAATGAAGATTATTCAACCAAAAAAATTTGGATCACTCGTGAGTGACGCCAAATTCTGGAAAAAAATGAAGAGAGAGAAATGTTTGAACAAAATGAATAAAATTTGATTTTTTAATTAATGTTAACAGATTTGAGTGAAATAAGGAAAATAAATATTCTTAATTTGTTTGAATCTCCTATATTTATGCCAACTAACAATTATCATCAATCAATTCAAAATTAATTAATACACCTTTATCCGTTTTTTATCTTCTTCTTTTTTTAAATTCAGTTTTTTATCTTTTTATTTTTTTCAAAACTGGTTTTTTACAATTACTTAAAAAACTTTTTTTAAAAATAAAATGTTACAACCTGAATTTTTTTATTGTTACAACTTGAAAGTTTTATTCTACTGCTACAACTTGAAAATATTAGTCTAATAAATGTCATTTATAAAATTTTCAGAAAAAATAATTATTATATCATCAAAATTATTTTCCTCAAGTACTCGAGATTATGGAATATACCTTCTTAGGATAGAACAATTTACTTCATCAGAATAGTAGTACCTGATATTCCCAGGGGCGAAGCTACAACCATTCATGATTGGTCAGGTGAACACCCTTCGCCGGAAAATTACACCGAGTATATAGGTCAAATTATGGGTTTAAATGATATATATTTAAATTCTGGGTTTAAATGATAAATATTGCATCATTATAAATAGTAATGTGTCCACGTGGGCACATATATACCTTTAAAATACACTATTAAATAGTGCAGGGGTAAAAGGTCCTCCATAAAGTTTGGTATCATAACAACAATTTCAGCCAAAGTTGGAGTATTTTTCAGACCCTTTTCCCTAAAATCAATGCATCATGGAAAAAAACTCAATTGTTTGTATTCGATAGTAACAAATGTTGGGATCGTTCATCGCTAGGTTAAACAAATAACATTAAACTTATTTATAAAAAAAATTAATCTTGAACACCCTTAATAAAATTTCTGGCTCTGCCATTGGATATTCCGCTAAGTTTTGAACTCACTCAACGACAATAAATCACACAAACATTTTAAAATTCAAGAAGAAGAAGAGTAGAAGATTAAAAGAAATGTGGCTGAAAAATGAGAGGAAACCCCTCTATTTATAGTCAACAAATGGTAGTATGAAGAAATGTTTTTTTGTGTCTTATCTGAAATGTCATGACCTTTCCGAGAAATCACAACCCTTTGGAAAAGTAACAACTTATTGAAAAAGTCACAACTATTTGAAAAAGTCACAACTCATCGAAAAATCACAACCCTTTGAAAAAAGTCACAACTTATCAGAAAAGTCACAACTTATCAGAAAAGTTACAACTTATCAGAAAAGTCACAACTTATCGAAAAAGTTACAACCTAAGTTAGGGATATTATAGTAATTTAACATTCAAGATAGAAGTTCGCTTTTAAGGTAATATAAATATGATGATTGACCAACACTTGGAAATACTTTTTTTGGACGTTTAAACAAGCAAAGAGATACATATCGAATATTAGTATTACTTATATCTTTGATTGAAGCATTTGATTTACATAACGTGAGACCTAATTCATTTTAATTACATGCATAAAGCAATCTAGTCTAGAAAAGGATTCCATAGATATCAGCTTATAGAGTTGTCTCAACTCATTACAACCAAAACTAATAAAATCATGTGGCCTAGCAAGATATTGCATTCATTACTGAAATCATTTACCATATCTTTATACACTATTCAGCTGCTTCTAACTTCTGGATACCATCCTTGATCCTACAGAAACAATACAACTTACTAATGGATTAAGAATGAACTCATCACTTCTTTTTCAGTTAGTCTTATTTGGCCTTTAGGGCTAAACACAACGATAATAATAATAATATCAACTTAGCTGACATAGTTATTTAGGGGAGATGGAAAAAATGGTATGTTTATAGGTCATTCAATCAAAGTACTTAAGTATGTAGTTGTTGAAAAGGGGCTAAATAGTAAAGAACAAAAGGAGAAGTGAGATGACCTATTCATATTCCTACAATACACAGAATCTTAAAAAAAATTTCCCTCCGTATCGAAAAGAATGACCTGTTTTGCATTAGCATGAAGTTTAAGAAAATAGAAGACTTTTGAATTTTGTGGTCTTAAATTAAAGTTATGTCAAATGTACCAAAATGTCATTTGATCTTATGATCTTAAACATGTCAGGTGAAAAGTTGGATTTAAGAAAGGAAGGGCCATTCTTTTTGAAACAAAGGAAAGGGCCATTCTTTTTGAAACAAACCAAAGGAGAAAGTAGATCATTCTTTTTTAAATTGAGGGAGTATTTTTTTTTTTGTCATCCACTCACAAAACACTAAAACAGAAGAAGAAGAAGAAGAAGAACCTGAAAGGAAAGATCAGGAGGAGATGCAGCAGCCAGTGCCTCGGCCAGAAGAATCTGATTCCTGTCCAGGAACTATGATCCTTGTTCCCTTGAGAGATTGTGACTTTGCGTACTCTGCACCTTCATCTGCAGTAAGAGTTTTCTTGCCAACAATTTGATAAATTTCTTTTAATATACTCATAAATGCAGTCTCAACGTTGGTGGATTCAAGTGCTGATGTTTCCATGAAGAAGAGATTCTCCCGTTCTGCAAATTCTTGAGCATCTTCTATTGGTACTGCTCGAAGACTCCCTAGATCACATTTGTTCCCGATAAGCATTATAACTATGTTCTTATCTGCATGACCCCTTAATTCCTCAAGCCATCTAGCCATATGATCAAATGATTGACGTTTTGTCAAGTCGTATACTAACATTGCACCAACTGCACCTCGATAGTATGCACTAGTCACTGCTCTATACCTGAGAGAATGTACTCTTACAACTATGTATGACAACAATCTTCACATAATGGGACAAATGATTTGCTAACTTAATAGTTTAAACTACAATTAGCACTAATAAATTAAACCTATACCTATTAATGAAGTTTAACATACAGAAAATAATAAATCATCTGAATTTTGGAAAGAAATAACTATGCAGTTAACTTGTATCTTTATTTATTCTTTCCTTGAGAAAATTCAACATTCCCAGAAGTAAAACGATAAATTATTAAAAGAAAAGCAATTAGTGTAAAACAGGACATACACCGTGCCAAGCACCACACGAGTATCTGAAATAGAGATCCCAAATTTATTTGACAAAGAAAAGAAAGAGGACCACAAGATAAACAATTATGAAGTGTTTTTAGTCATGTTCAAATATAAGCTCATTATGTTATCGTACTTAATTTAGAGCATCAGAAAATGCTAGCTAGTAACCGGATGACTGGCATCAACATAGTTAGGATTGCTTTCCAAAATAAAAGCTCAAACCATCTCATTACCCAGATATATAGTGAGATGCTGAAGAACAATAATATCGAGGGAAGCCTAATCAGTCATTTGGATTAATTAATATTATGTTGTAGTTGCTATAGCACTGAAAATTTAATCCGATTCTAAATATGCAGAGGCATTGTTTACGCTAAATGCAAGAACATTTACTTACTTAAACCATATTGATTGATATGTATTCTCTCTGTCAAGTTTAAATTGCTGTAAAAACAACCAAGCACTGGGCAAGTATTTATTTTAGTGTTAAGTGATCATTAGACAAATTAAATGCAATGCAAGGTCTGTCGTCATTATGAATCTATAATTGGAACAAAAATATACATACAAGTAAAAGTAAAAGAAAAAGAAAGGAAAATGCAGACCTTTCTTGGCCAGCAGTATCCCAAATTTGTGCCTTGACGGTCTTGTTATCAATAATTATAGTTTTAGTCTGGAATTCGACCCCAATTGTAGCTTTTGAATCCAAGTTGAATTCATTCCTTGCAAATCTAGCCAGAAGCTGTGATTTTCCAACTGCAGAATCTCCAATCAATACAATCTTAAATACATAATCTATTTTTTTATTGTAATCTCCATATAAATTTGACATTCTTTCCCTTTACACAATTATTTTACATCAGCAAACACCTTTCAAATCTTCATATTTTAGCACATCATTGACGCTAATAATGTGGATCCAAATTTAACATATACACCCCAGTCACTGGATATATTCAAGAGAGATATTAAGGGGCTCAATAAATTCGATGCTAGATTAGGGTTTCAGAGAAATGATCAGAACATGCTACTTTTGCTTGAAAATATTTTGGTTACCTAACATGTTTGAGAAAGAAACAACTTGGGAAACATTAACGGTTAGTGCGGGACCCATTAACCGTATTTTGAGTGCGAAACAATAATAATAATAAAAAAGGACCTCTAATATATTGTTTATTATTTGGAAAGTATATGTATTTGGGGTAAAATCATAAAATAAATATGATTAAATTTAGAGTGTTTTGTATTTATTTGTTTTGACACTTAACATGGTGATTTTTGGTGTGATTTCTCAATCTATAAATAGGATTGTTCCTTCACCATTGTAGGAGACACTTGAATAAAGTAATATCTACATTCTACTCTCCATATCTCTTGTCTATAGTTCCTGTAGTATATTGCTCAGGTTTTACAACACGTTATCAGTATGAGATTCTAGCCAATTGAGATTGAGTTTTAGTTTTTGTTTAGCTCATGTTCTGGCTGATCTCGTTTTGAAAATCGAGAAGGGAAATGATAATTGTTGCAATCAATAATATTCTATATATAAAATCAAGTATGTATTTTCTAGAAGAAGGTATAAAGTTTTGGTAGCATAAGGTTACGTTAATTTTTAGAATACTTTACTTTAGTTTATTTATTATCTAACGCTACTCATTTTTTCAGAGTATGTGTACTTGAAAATCAAAGTACAATATGGTCATTGCGACCACATTTGTGAGGAAGGCCAACGCGAAACCGTCTAGATGGCTAAAGAAACTCTGAGATAATGACGCACCTGGACCTTGGATGTTGCCTCATGCTTTTTAGGAATTGCACTGGTATTGAAACATAGATGAATTCAAGCCATTGTCTGAACAAGAAAAAAAGAAGGTAGAAACAGTCTTAATGGTGGCTCGTTGCACACCGGAGGTGCAAAGAGCGTTGTAACAATTACAAGGGAGATGGTAAATTCTCTAAAATCTAATCAATACTTCTAAATAAATTAGTTGAATAAATAATTGATTAATATCAGCTAAAATTCTATTTATATTTGTAGAAAAAAGAATTGGGGTGCACTTCCCTTCATAATGAGGTTTTTATGAAGACTCATATGAAGAATAAGCTTAATGAGTCAGATCCGGATAAGTGGGTGGAAGAAAGAACTTAACGAACTTATGTAAGTTATTTGATTTAAAATTTCAAGACAAATAGTGCATATATATATATATTGATGTCAACTTTTATTTTTAATATGCAAAATGAGTACGAGCGACACGTGGTTGACATGGGCGATTTGGTCCAGCTCACACTTGAAGAATCCACTCAAATTTGAGCTGAAAAAGTGGTAGGGGCACACATTGAAAGTTAAGAGGGGGGTGAATTAAAAATTCCTTCAGTCGACTTTCTATATTGGTCAGTCGACTCACCTGCAAGTTAGTAATACAGATAAACAAAGATAATAAATGCACTAAGTAAATGACGCCAATAGTTTTATACTGGTTCGGAACACTGGTGTGGTGCCTACGTCCCGTCCCCTTGGGTTTCAAGGGTTTCCTTAAAAGCTTGTTGAGAACTTGGGTGTTACAGAATGTTTCAATTGAGAGCCCTATCTCATATGCAAATCAAAAAAATTCTTTGACAGAACCTCTACTTGTATAACCTACACTCAGACCTTTCTTTCTTTTTTCTTTTTAATTGTTCACTCAAGTGAGTACAAAGTTTTATGAAAGATAAAAGAAGATTACAATATAAGTTCAAGTGAAGTGCGTACTTCACAACTATGGCTAAGAGAGGTTTATATAGCTTTGGAGGACTTTGCTCTTTTACGGAAACTCAAGGGAGTTTGAATCAAGGATCTTTGATTAAGTCTTTGATTTTATTCTGATTGATCTACTGAGTCATGTCCATATCAGATATGTGCATGAGCAAATCGATTTATTACTTTGTATGATGATCTTCTTGTGGTTTTGAATCTTTGGTTGATCTCGTTAACTTGAATGCATCCCTTGATTTTGATTTCTTCCTTGTAGTCTTGGATGTTACACTACTAAAAAAATGCTAAAAAGCGACGGACAAAAAAGCGACGGACGGTGTCGCTCCAAAAAGCGACGGACTAAGAGATGCCGTCTGTCGCTTTTTAATAAAAATAATTATTTTTAAAACTATTTTACAAAAAGCGACGGACGGCATCTCTTAGTCAGTCGCTTTTTTCGCGGATTTTTGCGCTAAATATATATTTAACTAATTATTATTTATTTAATATATATAGAGACGCCGTCCGTCGCTTTTTATTAAAAATAATTATTTATAAATTAAAAAAAACCACGTTGTCCGTCGTTTTTAATTTATTAATTAGTTTTTTTAAAAAGCAACAGACGGCATCTCTCAGTCCGTCGCTTTTTGATCAAAATATCTAGTCAAATATTTTTTAAAAACGACGGACAGCGTCTCTTAGTCCGTCGCTTTTTGGTCAAATATTTTTTAAAAAGCGACGGACAAAGAGACGCTGTCTGTCGCTTTTTTTTAAATTATATTGAACCAAAAGCGGGCTTTCCCCCCATTTTCCAATTTCTCTTTCTCTCTCTTTCCTCTTCTCTCCCTTCTCTCTAAAAACCAAATCGCTGCGCCGCCGCCACCCCACGTCGCCGTCATCGTCGCCCTTCTCTCCCTTAGCACTAGTCTCGTCGTCGGCGCCGCCACCCATCGTCTCACTGGCTCTTTTCCTTAGCTTGTTAAGGTTAGGGTTTAATTTTAGTTTTTTTCAATTCTACTAATATTTGATTTGTTATAAATTAGTATATTGTTTTGGTTTGATGAATTGTGCTATTCAATTGTTAATTTGTATATTTGATTATTGTTAGTTGGGAGAGAATTGGAGATTTTTGATTTTAGGGTTTTCTTCTAAATTGGGATTTTTTAAAATATGATTGTGAATTGAGTATTAGAAGTTAGAACTAACAAATAATTAGAAGTTAGAAGTTA
>JAJOOO010005749.1:0-54782 GCA_029582685.1 Solanum piurae
GCGACTCCCGTTATATTCATCCTCAGGTGGTGAGAGTCTATTCTTACCCTGCGAAATGAAAGAGAACTTCATCAGCTGATTAAAATAAGTTAAAACAATATTTTGTGTTGTCCAATTTTGTAAAATACATAAATGCTAAAAGGGGTGAAAGAATAATAGCTATTGTTACACAAAGCTAAAAATTTGTCGAAAAAACCTTAATTATAACTATTCTTTAAGTAATATTACATGAAAAGTAAATATATATGTGTAATGTATGAATATAATTACCTTATATATGTCAATAATGGAGCGAAATTTTGTTTTCCTTGGTTTCCCTTGCTTCAAAGGGTAGTAGTTTTCATCCTTTTCAACTCTTATGGAAAGTTTTGAGCCGCTATCAATGTTATTTTCCTTTAGAGTATCATTTATATTATTCGGGAGACTGTTTTTACTTGTGACAGTGTTGAGCTCACCCTCACCTGAAAATCATACATTGTCAAATTGAAAAAAAAAATCTCTTAGTTTCTTAAGTAAACTAAACAAATAATTAATAAAAGTCAAGTGAAATTAGTGATTCACGGTCATATTTCAACCGTGACTTTTTAGTGAACTCTCTGTGAGAAAGATCCGTAGGAGAGACGACAATCATGCCACCTAACTCTAACTCAACGTCCCCTACCTTTCGAACTCCGGAACCACCGGATCCCCTAATGAATAAATAAAGATTCAAGAAGACTTGTCGAAAAAATATTTTTTCCTAGATGTGTTATTGAACAAACAACCAGTTATCAATCACTTTTACCCACAACAAAAGGAAGTCAACACCTGGGGGAATTCAAAGGTAACGATAGATGTAGAGGAAGCCGGAGACTTATTAAATCTCTCTGTAGAAGAAAAAAGAGGATTTATCTTCCCAAGAGATTCTCGGTTGTCATAAAATTGATAGGAAAGAAGATAACTCACCAATACCTCAAAAAAGGCTAATAAAGCTATGGAATACTACTGAGAGTCTCACCCTAATTGATTTGGGGTGGGGCTTTTACATAGAAAAGTTCACAAATGCAAAAAAATATGCAAAAAGGTCTTGGCAGAGGACCTTGGTTCATCCTAGATAGTTTCTTGTCAGTTAAAAATTGGGAACCAAACTTCACCCTAAAGGAATCCACACCTATCCATAGTTTAGTATGGAACAGACTTTCATAACTTCCAATTAAATTCTATGTAAATCCATCCTATAAAAAAAAGGGTAAGAAACTAGGAGCTCTCTTAAAAATTGATACAAGCACCTCAACCACACTAAGAGAGAGGTATGATTGCATATGCATCCAAGTACCACTGGGTACACTAGTTAAAACAAACATCAGAATAGGAAATCATCTCTAAGAAGTCATTTACGAAGGGGAAGAAGTGTTGTGTACAGAGTGCAGAAGAATTGGCCACATTAAAAGATATTGTTTGTTCTCAAAATAACCTAAGTCAAAGTTAATAAGCACATCGATAAAGCACAAACACCCAACAAAGATCAATGGCATATAGTCAATTTTCAAAAAAAGAACAAGACACCAAAAAAAGAAGCAAAAGAGAAAACCCCAAGAACCACACGTGTAAAAGCTTTCGATGCCAAAATAGGTAAGTTCACTGAACCCCCCCCCCCCCAAAAAAAACTCTCCTCCACATCTCTTTCCCATGAAGTTTTTAATGAGTTTCAACATAGAAGAATGGAAACAACAAAGGGTAAAAGGAAGAAAAGGTAAGAGAACAATAAAAGCGGTGACACATAACCCGATACAACCTTTAATGCACCTTGGGAAAGCAAGATGAGAAAAAATGCCACCATTAAAACAACGGGCCCCACATGATAGTTCAAACATCTCCAAGGAAAAATGCTTAATCTTCCCAGCTAAAAGAATTAACGTCACAAAGAATTAATGCAGCCAGTCCCACCAATACAAGTACATTAAGAGTAAATGAACTCCAAAAGAAGAACAACTCTACAACTTCGCACTCTGAGAAGGCAATCGTTATTGAGAAAAAAAACTTCATCTTTCTACTAACAAGAACAATCATCATATTAGGAGATATGATATGACAATGGTCATCACATAAATTAATTGTGACTCCAACCACCACCACTCCATTAGTAGCCCGAAAATATCCTAGAAGGAACAGGACATTCCAAAATCTGAAAATAACCCACACACCAACTTAACACCGGAGACAAGGTGCTTTGTGATGGCTCCATAACCAAAAAACATAGAGTCATGGCTTGAGATAGCACTACATGGCCATCAACTAACTATGAATCTAAACTTAATCAACCGATCTCCATAACAATCAAGGATCCATGTATTCTGGCACAAGTCATAAAAGAAAGGATGAACTTAACAGTAGCAGGCTTTGGCCAACAACTCTGGCTACAGACAGTGCTACATGCACACCTATATGGAGACTTGATGCAGATGACCAGCCAAGTGGTGAACTCACTCATGGCCCAAGTTCACCAATAGATGCATTTATTCTCGGGTCCCTTGATAACCCCACATGTTTTGAACCAACAATTTACACCATGATTTCCGATGGCAAGCAATAGTGTGGATGCAAGCAAAAATTGGGGGAACTCTTTTAGCGTTAGAAGCTCTCAGACAGAGCAAAAAATAAATGGAAGAAATGATGCAAGCTTTAGGGGAACAAAACATTGAAGTTTAATAGTTTGAAGAAAAGGTAGAGAAAGAGATTAAAAAGCCATACAAAAAAGCTATTTGGTAATATGTCCACCCATAGTGAAGAATCTCACTGTGCATCTGGGGAATCAGAGAAAGGAAATCCACCCGACAACAATGTTGAACCCTTTGAAGGAGTCCAAGAAACCCCTCATGTGGAAAAGGGGAAGGGCAAAATAGAGAATCCACCAACATCAACAACCCATATGAACTTTATCAATTGAAATGTTAGGGGAGCAAATAATGTGAGTTTTAGAAGGCAATTCAAGGCATGGGTGAATCTCCACAAGAAAAAACACTACTCTTCCTAGAAACAAAGATGATGGGACATTCTAGGATTACTGAAGATCTGGGTTTCGATGCCCAGATTCAATCGGCTGTTGAGGCCTTTCTGGAGGAATCGTCATCATGAGGAAATAGGAAGAACTGAACCTAGAAAATATTTGTATGACCTCCTACGGCATTTATATCATGGAAAAGGTAAGTACCCTCCCCGATTTGTGTTAATTTTCCTCCATTTATGCTCACCCTAGAAATCTCCCAGAACTATTGTGGGAATTGGTTCATGTGAGATGATTTCAACGAGGTCCTCCAAGCAAAAGATAAGTTTTAGGGAAGAGGCATCAAAACCAATAGAGCCAACACCCTTTAGAAATTACTCACCCAATGTAAATGATAGACCGAGACTTCAAAGGAAGTAAGTACACATGGACAACAAGAGGTACAATAACCAAAGCAACCTTATTCTTGAAAGGTTGGACAGATGCATGGCAAATGGCTCATGGATCCTTAAGTACTCGGAATCTAGTATTACCACCGTCCGCGTACCCTTTCAAACCATTCTCCCCTTCTAGGATATCTGAGTAAAAATTGCCCAGTCCAAGCAATAAACCCCTCAGAATGAAACCGATGTGGTGTAGACACCCAAGTTTTAAAGGCCTAGTCAATGAATCCTTTATACCTCATAACTCACTCATTGAATCCATCACCCTTTTCCAAACAATGGTTGAGATCTAGAATAGGAACACCGTTGGGAACATCTTCCATAACATGAAAAGAATCCTCTCAAGAATTGATGGGATCCAGAGATCCCCAAATTACTCTCACAATAACTTCCTTCAAGATTTGGAAAAATGACTCCAAGTGGAATATGAATACATGCTTAGCCTTGAGGAGGAGTTCTGGAAAGCCAAATCACACATCAACTTGCTAAGCTAGAGTTATTCCAACACTAGATTCTTCCATACCTCGACTATTAATATGAGGCGGAGAAACAAAATCTTATCCTTCAAGGATGACTTTGGAAATTGGTACTATGATGAGCCTAATCAAGAAACAAGTCACAACCTTTTCTCTTCAACCTCTTTAAAACAGACCACCAACTATCACAACTCACTCACATACCTCCCTACTCTGAACCAAACACATAAAGTGGCAAGCAGGCTATCTCCATGGATGATCCAATCAGTGTAGTGGAGATCCGTTGGGAAATCAATTTATTCATACCCACCAAAGCATCTGGTCCATATGAACTCCACCCCTTTTCTATAAAAAAAATGGTATAGTGCAAAAGGTAAAGTTGTCAGCTTCTATGAAGAAACCTTTAGGAAAAGTGAGATGCACCCTCTTATGAACAAAACACTCATGTGCCTTATACCACAATATCATAATGCCACAATTCTCAAGAACTTCAGACCTATTGGCCTATGCAACATTGGTTACAAAATTGTAACTAAAATCATAGCCAATAGAATGAAAAAGCACCTCCCAACTATTATTGAGCCTAGTCAGACATGTTTTCTCTTCGGAAGGAGAGCTTTTGATAATGCAATAATCATCGAGGAACATCTTCTACTTTGGTAGGATGGAAGGAATTAATCCTAATATGATAATGGAGATCGACCTTGAGAAAGGTTTCGATAGACTAGAATGGTCCTTAATTAGGGATTCTCTGGACTTCTTCAACTTCCCCTTAAAATTTCCAAACTCATTATGTCATGCATCACAACATCCACCATCCCCATCCTTATTAATGGGTAAAAAACTGACTACTTCCAACCATGAAAGGGAATTAGGAAAGGAGACCCAATCTCACCCTACATTTTCATCATATTCATGGAAAGACTATCTAGAGATATTGACAAGGCTAGCTGAACTGATCATGGGCCTCATCAACATCTCTAAGGCTGGGCCAAAAATATCCCACCTATTTTTGCTGATTAACTCACTGTCTTCTCATAGGAAAACACACAAAGCTACCAAAACATAATGCAAATCCTAGACACTTTATGCAACAAATGAGACCAATAAAATCAACTAAGCAAGTCAAAGATAATTTTCTCCCATAATAGTTCAAAAACTAATTTGAAGCATTGTGCCGCCATCTTGATATTGCCAACCAGCCCCCACTTTGGGAAATGCCTTGGCTTTCCAATTTTCCACTCAAAACCTGATAACACTGACTTCCAATTCATCATTCACAACTTGAAAACAAAACTTAACTGCTGGAAAACCAAGTTCTTTAACATGATAGAAAGGATTATGCTAGCTAAATCCTCTCTTAACAACATTCTCTCCCATGTCATGCAGTACATCCAGCTACCAGATAAAGTGAATGTGAACATCAATCGGGTAATTAGAAACTTCATCTAGGGTACAATGTAGAAAAGATAAGGTTGCACCTGATAGGCTGGAAAACTATCACCAGGGAAAGAAAGAAGGGGAATGGATGTGCAGAAAAGTGAGGTCAGAAACAAAGCTCTCCACACCTCCTTGGCATGGAGAGAATGCAAAAATCCCAAAGCCTTCTATGCAAGAACCCATTACATCAAGTATTGACAAAAGAAGAATTCAGCTACGAGAAGCAAAGTAGCATAAAAACATGGAAATGCATAATGCAAGGTTGGAAGAAATATGTCAATGGATTGCCAATAAAGGTAACATAGTTAGGTTCTTTGAGGACAATTAGATTACACATCTGGGATCCATAAGAAACCTCGTACAAGGACCTCTCAACAAGAATGAGGAAATGCTCACTTTGGATTCTATGCTCGGAGAAGGAGAATGGAAACTAAGAGCAATATCCTTTGAAATCCTTGAGAACATTTCATAACCCTGAGTAGGAAAGATGATGATCTTATTTGGGGACTCACTAGTAATGGCCTCTTCTTTGTCCAAAGTGTTTACTCTCTTCTCGATAATAAGGAAGAGAAGCCAAAAATGAGCATCTAAAAGAAGTTTGAATGGATTCGGAAACCATAAGTTCTGAATAAGATCAAAACCTTCATTTGGCTCTAACATCACAACAGGTTACCCAACAATTATTACATCCATAGCATAGGTATCTCTACTGATCCACACTGCCGCTTTTGTGATAGTAAGAGTGAGTATCTCACACACATCATCTTCCATTGCCTAAAGGCAAGAAACTTCTGGAGGAATGTGTCCCTCCATAGCAACCCCGGTATCGAGATAAACCTATCTTCTATGAATGCAACCAATTGGATTTCAGTTTGGGACTCCCTTAAGGAAAACCTTTTCAAAACCTGGATACCCTAGAAATTGGTAATCCATTCTAGCTTGTGGCACCTCTAGCAAGGAAAAAATAATAATGTTTTTAAAAAGAGCAAATACATGATCAAAACTAGCCTCGTCATTGCAAGAGCTAGTGAATATCATCTCTTGATCAATGCAACAACAACAAAAGTAAGAGAAAATATTCAACTCAAATGGAACCCCCCACCACAAAGCACATACCAACTTAGCACGGATGGGTTAGCATGAACTGTTATAGGGTAGGGGTATCAGAGGAGTGATAAGAAATCATAACATAGAGTGAATATGTAGTTTTAATAGAATGCTTGCCCATATAGATGTAATCCAGGTTGAACTCATAGCAATACTCTAATGCCTTAAAATAGAAAATCAAGAAACATATTTCCACTAAAAATAAAGGTTGGCTCTTAGAGTGTAGTCTACATGATCACGAAAGACCACCTTCCTTATGCTAATATAATCTTTTAATGCAGGTCTTTGATGCAGTCGCTCGGAGCAACACTAACACACGTGTTCAGAGAGCTGGACAAGGTAGTGAATTCGTTGAGGAAGGAAGGAGTTAGGTATGGAGCTCTAGGAAACCCCCAAAAATTTTGAAGCCCCCCTTTGTTCGCGCCCTAGTAATGTTACAAGCAGACACAAGGGAACTTTTTTTGCTAGAACAATGTTATGCTGAAATGGCAATACTAACGGCCATACCACAACCAATACTTTTCAAGTGGGGAATGCCCCTTAATCTTTGTAATTAAATTATGTTTTCTTCTCTTTTTATAATATATTGACATTCTTGCTTACTCAACCAAAAAAGAGGCAAGTGTAAGATGTATTACGTACCATGAGTAACATTTTGTTTTTGTTTGTTCGGAAATATCTTCTTGAAAGTGCCCTCTTGATATCCATCTTCCATGTGCTCTTCTGAATTTTTGTTCTTTGTGGCATCTTTTTTCCTTTTCTTTTGTGATTTAATCATCTTGAATGTACACTGTAAAATTAAACATAAAATGTAAGATCAACTAATTATTTAAATCTACAATTTATGCTCACACAAACTAAAATTTTCTCTATATATTAATGAATCCAAAGTTAGAAACAAATGAAATTATAGAGATTTAAAATAGAAAATACTTCTGCTATATAAATTAAGGATCCAAAAAAGGGGAACTTTATTTCTATCAAACTTAAACCAGATTAGAGATTAGACGTGTACTCATACAAAATTTTATAACAAGGACATAAAATTTGGATATAATTGAGGCCATCAAATTTAAATCTAGGAGTAAATTTAGAAAAAAAAATTACCACAAAAAGGAGATAAAATATTAAATAAAGTTAAATTAGTTATATGTTTTTTGAATCCTTTGTGTGAGGTGTGAGAACTAGTGAAAGAATCATCACAACAGCATACCCATTGATACCCACAAATAAGATTTGAAAAGGCTAAGATGTATATAAACTATTTCCATACCTTTATGACAAAGAAAGATTGTTTCTGATAAACTGTCTCAAAAGAAAAAAATTTGAAATAGGGTTGCACAAACACACCCAATGTTATGTAAGAACTTGTGAATGAATCACCACAAAAACATATTCGGTGTTATCAACAAATAGGATTTAAGAAGGTTAAGATGTATTAAAAAAATCTTGCCTTTATGGGATAAATTGATTGCTTCTGTAAACTTCGGCATAGAAGAAATCTCTTGAAATACGGTTTTAAAAAGGGGGGGAAACAAAAAGAAAGGAAAAATTAGGCATTTAACAATCTTATTATTAGACCTCCAAAATTTATTAGAGATGGTCCATAAATTCAAAATTGGAATATCTAAATTAAACCACCAATTTATAGATGAGCAAAACAGCAAAACGAATGGAAACAAAATAAGATTGGAGATAATCAAACGTATCCATCACTCAATCTGAAGGCAAAAATAAATTGAATAAAATGAAGAAGTAAATTGGTATTGTCTCAATCATGAATTGAATAAAATGGAGAAGAAAATTGATACCATCTCAATTGCCTTTTATATGGATCCTCTTGAATGTTCACTTATATTGGTTAAACTATCTCCTATTAGCTGCTTAAATGTTTTTCTGAAAATTTGAAATTAAAACAAAGAAGTGAATTACTCAGTGTCTTGCATTTTATGTTTATCCACTTGATGTAATTCTCGCCACGAATTATGGATAAAAATGTGGAAATTAAAGACAAGAAATAAAGATAGAAGGAGAGATACAAGAGAAGGAACAATTGGCAACTAAAGGACGTATTAAATAACCTCATATTACAATCTGTAAACAAGCACCTAATCAAGATAAATAGATTGACACAAGAAAAGGAGATCAAAAGCAACCAGATGTATTAAATCCTAAAACCTCCAATTACAATTCCTAAACAAGCACCTAATCAAGATAAATAGATTGACACAAGAAAACAAAATCAAAACCAACCTAAAGGTATATTAAACCTAAAGACCTCAATCGATTAATCTGAATCAAGCACCAAATCTCTTACGAAGACCTCAAGTAAATTGAATCTCCAAGCAACCCCCGTTTCTAAAAAAAGATCAATAGAAGCTTCATCAAGCTCTAAAGTCTCTCAAAGGAGATCCAATTCATCAATCATACATATTCAAAAATAGTCTACCTAAAAAGAAGACCCATACTAGCATTTATAGTTTTAGGCTATTATTACATAAGAGACTCAAAAGTAGCCCAAAAAGGATAACGGGTGAGCTGGGTCGTTCTCACCTAAAGGACTCGGTGAGTCGCCAATCTAGCTGACGAACTGACTTTTCTCTTTAGCCCCTTGGAACTTTAGGCGAGCTTGGAACCCTCGCCTAAGCCATTAGGCGAGTCGCCAAAGTGATCTCCAGCTCGCCGAATGTGGCAACTTCTCTGTAGCTCCCTGGAACTTTGGGCGAGCTTGGATCCCTCGCCTAAGCCATAAGGCGAGTCACCGAAGTGTTCTTCAGCTCGCCGAATGAGGCAACTTCTTCACTTGCTCTTCATTGCTTCGTTAGACCTCCCACACTTCAAGTTATCATCCAAACATGGTATTACTCAATTGGGAGCTCCTTCCACGCACGTATGTTACTATTCAAGGCATGGAATCCCCTTTTTGTCATCAAATCAAGCTCAAGAACCTCCATATTCTTGAACAATCCTTCCATACTTTGAAGTTCCCAAACATGGATTTGAGTGAATGGCCTTGAGGCAATCTGGATTACATCAACACTCTTAGTTGCTGAGCGTATCCTTTTTTTGGAAGAAACTTGAACAATTTTGATATATTTATCCCATCACCCATAACCTTCATGAAGTATTAGTTCGTTTGAATAGAAAACTTAGACCAAAAACCTAAGTTTAAGGTGTGGTGATTCGTGAAAAAGAAAGGGAAGTCAAGAAATGTGAAAAATGTCCCCCCTTGATGGATTGCTTTGAAAAAGATGGAACCCCTCCATGTAGAAAAAAAGAAAGAAAAGAAAAAGGTGAAAATAAAAAAAAATATATAAAAAAAAAATACTGAAAAAAGAGAAAAAATTGTAAAATAAAGTGTGAAAATGGCAAAAGAAATGGGGTATCCGGTGAGTCATGTAGATGAATAATGGGGTGGATTATGAGCATGTTTGAATGTGAAAGAGAAGGAGGAAAAGTGCTTTTCAGACCATACTTCATGAAGGTAGAAGCCCCTAAGCCAAAATAATCATACCTTTATACTCAGCCTCATTACAAGCCTTGAAAAGACCTTTGTGATCTTGAGTGAGCTGAAATAATTGTTGATTTGAAAATAAGGGCAATCCTATGGGTGGAGTCACGCATGTGTTCATCTTTGTGTGAGTTGTATGTGATTCTGGGACCTTAAATTGTTGAGAAATTTTGTGTGAATATGGAATCGTCTTTGTTGTGAGGGCATTTAAATACCTTTGTTGAGCTTGAACTTGCATTTGAAGCAAGCACTGTGAGCTTGAGTACACTTGATAATGGTGAGTCACAATTTGAAACTTTGTGTGCACATTTGAGCCTTGTATGTGTAGTTTGAACCTTTTGTGTGCATTTGTGTTAAGTCTTAAGCAGCACTATTTGTAGACATCCTTTTTCAATCGATTGAACTTGAGTACTACTTGAGGACAAGCAAAATTTTAAGTTGGGGTGTTGATGAATCCGAGATTTCGACTCATTTAGGGCCTTGTTTTCATAGTTTAAGTGTCCTCAAATGATTAATTTATGCTCTAAACTGATAGTGATGTACTGATATGTAGCTAAGAAAACAAAAGAAAAATGAAAGAACAATAAAGCTGAAGATCGCCGACCTCACTCGGTGATCCGCCGAGTGGCCTTCTCAATCGCCAAAAGCTACAGTATGCCACTCCTGAGATGAGAGAAATTGGGCAAAGGAAAATCCATATCGATGACTCGCCGATTGGATCGGCGAAGAGGAGTTAGTCCCCCGATTTTTACAGAACAATCGATGAGGATGCAAGCAACACGGCGATTCAAAGGGGCAAATGGAGCATCGCGAAATCTTTCGGCGACCCCGACATAGACTGCATATGGTCACAGTGCGCAAACGCTGAAAACTCAAGATAAAAAGGTGATGGACAGGAGCGATTGGCGACTCACCGACCAGTTGGCGAAGCACGACTTACCTCGCCGAATTACCCCAAAGGCCAAATTTTGAAAGGGTATAAATTGATTTTTTGAAATGAGAGAAGGCATCCAAGCATTATGAAAACTCATCCTCAGAAAGAAAGCACTATTATTCTTTAGTTTTGAAGCATTTTTCAAGTAGATTTCGCATTGGGTTTTGTAATTGAAGCAACTTTGAATCATTTTAAAGGTTTGGAAATCAATACCCAACCATGTAGAATGTAATAGGTATTGAATTCTTACTTTTTATGATGACTAGCTAAAACCCCTATTCTTGGGGGTATGACTATGTGATTAATTGTCTGATTTAGTTGATGGGTATTAGAGATTATTAAGTTTATTACTATTTTGAAGTGGGTTTGATTTATAGTTGTTGTTAAATTGATGAATTGGAACGTTTGTTTCAATATTACTTAGTGTTTTATGCTTGCTTGAGAGAGAGAGGTGTAAAGTCAAGGCTATATATTAGCGTTTGTAATAATTGGGTTGTTGTGGGTTCAGCTTGAGAGAGTGAATTCTAAACTCAATTCTACTTATCTAGCTCGAGAGTAGATAAAATGAGGTTTTGGACTGTTTATAGTGTTAAGCTTGTTGAGGTTCGAGAGAACTCACCTGAACTGTAATAGTTGTTCGAGAGAAAGCTATTATAGTTGTGATCCAACCTACCCACTAAAATCTAGAAACCCTTAGTAATCATCGATCACCCGTTAGCGATATTGACAAGTAATCGGTCATACCCCCAGGCCCCAAGTATCTCTTAATTACTTGACTGCCCCATTGTTGCTCGTGATTATTTTTGTTGCAAATTGACAACCATTTCCCCCATATAACATTTGTGTCACCCTTTCGATTTGTTTAAATGTCTTCGATAATCTCTATTCCTACAATCGATTGAATCGCATTTACAACTTCATAATTGAATTTGAACTTATATCGCTCCATGTGGGTTCGACCCCAACTAACTTGTTGGGTTTATACTAGATTACGATCGCCTACACCTAGTATCGGATGAGGTGTAGTTGTGCGTTATCAACTTCCAAGGCATATTTTGTGAAAATTCGTAAAGGTTTTGATCATGATTTTTACACATATTGCAGTTCTTGGAAAGTCCACTTTGAAATGGAAAAAAAAACGGCTCATGATTTAGAGGCTCCTACATCGAGGTATGAATTTTTTTACCACAACCGCTCAAAGCTGCGAAATAGACCATCAAATTTTAAAATTAATCTGAGCAAACGTCAAAGGCATATTTGTGAAAATTCGTAAATGTTTTGAAAATGATTTTTACACATACTGCAGTTCTTGAAGCTCTCTCCACAACAAAAGAAGAAGCTCGTAATGCAAGAACTCCTACATCAAGTTATGGATTTTCTACTATGATTGTTCAAAGTTGCGTATCAAACATGCTGGATTTGGAATCAACTTTATATATTAATCTAATCAATTCAAAAGGAATTTTGATTTGAAATATTGATATATGACAGGCTGTTGATTTTCATTGTTGATTGGATCAAGCTACTTGTAATTCAGCTTGAGTTTTTTGCTTGTAGTAGAGTGATAATTTTGTGTAATTCATTGATGCTTCAATGAGTTACTCAAAATTAGGGCCATCTTTACCCACGATGTCAAATTGGATACCCTTTGTATCAAAGCTCTACTTATTTATATTGAAATGGTGTACTCGCAGAGGTCACGATTTGAACACTCCAAGATTATAAAACAAAAAGCGATTTGTTTCATTTGGCAAGGGTGCACAAAGTTGTGAAATCGGCATTCTAGGCATATAGTCAAGTTGAAAAATTTATTTCCGTCAAACAGGAGTGAATTTTGTTGTAATTTTTACATATAGTGTTGCTCTTGATGATTTATTCATAACAAAAAAATAATCTCATAGTTTCATCGCTCCTACATCGAGTGTGGATTTCACATCATAGACGCGTAAAAAAAATTTGAGCGAGACAAAATTTGAGCTAACTTTGAAAATATATTTGTACTAATCTGGAGATATTTGGCCATTATTTTTATATATAGTATTTATGTGAGTTATGCTTCCAATGAAACAATAATTGTGTCATTTCGAGACTCCTCCACCGAGATATTGATTTTCTACCAAAGATGCTCAAAACTGAAGAGTTGAGCGAAACAGAATTTGAGCTAACTTTAAAAATATATATATACTAATCTGGAAATATTTTGGCCGTAATTTTAGTTATGTTGTATGTCTATGAGTTATGCTTCCAATGAAACAAGAATCACATCATTTCGAGACTCCTACGCCGAGTTATTGATTTTCTCTCAAAATTGCTTAAAGCTGAACAGTTGAGTGAGGCAGAATTTGAGCTAACTTTAAAAATACATATGTACTGATCTGGAGATCCTTTGGCCACAATTTTTATATATAATGTATTTATATGAGTTATACTTCCAATGAAAAAAGAATCATATCATTTTCATGCTCCTACATCGAGTTATTGATTTTCTATCGCAGATGCTCAAAGCTAAAAAGTCAATCAAGAGAGAATTCGAGTTAACTTTGGAATAATATATGTACTAACCCGGAGATCTTTCGGTCAGGAGTTTCACATATATTGTATTTATGTGAGTTATCTTTCTAATTAAATGGCACACTCGTTATCGGAATGTTCCTACTACGAGTTACTGAATTTCAGACATAAGAGCTCAAAGCTGAAATGTTGGAGAAAGTTGTCCGGCATGTAGAATAAGTTGCAAATTGCACAACAAGCATTTGAAATGGAGAAATAAAATAAGGCATTTAAGAAGAAAAATGAAACTTTTATTCAATCAAAGAGGATTTTCACTACATCATAGCAATGTTCAAGAAAAACAAAACAAAAGGCAAAAAACAGAATAAAACAAGAAAAAGAAAGAGAATGTCCTTATGCAGAACAAAAGACAAAGAAAAAAGTGTATGGCTAAGGATTTGCCGATAACTTGTCTCAGCATCCTCCTTTAGCTTAGCTAGTTCTTTTATTGTTGTTTCCGACAAGGAAATGATTTTCTCGATGCCATTAATCTAATCTTCACGATTAGTGATAGTCTCTTGATTTTCGAGCAGCCTCTTTTGATGCTCCTTTATAAGTGAGATGGTTTTCTTCTTCTTAGAAATTCAAACTTTTAGCTCTTTTTCAGCTCTTGTAAGGACTTTTTGAAGCTCTTCCGAGTATTTTTTCCATATTTTCTTTCTCCTCATTCGTGGTATCAAGGCATTGTTGTGCAGCAGAAAGCAACTCTTGATGAGAATCTCTAGTTACCTTTTGAGAAGTGGACAGCTTCTCAACATCGTAATCTCCATGTTTCTTGAAAAAAACCTCAAGCAGAACCTCCAAAGGAGAAAGGTTGATGATGATAACTTCCCGAAGCCCTTTAAGAATCAATACAACACTTGTCTGTAACTCTTTGAGGCTTTCCAAACATTCAATAGAGAATTGAGTACTACACTCACATAAGGTACGCAACATTCTAGAAATAGAAGATAATTTAAAGCTTGAAATAGCCTTTTGTGGTTCAAAATCCTAGGCAATCTCCAGAAAAGGGCGGGCCAAGTCCTTGGAGACATATGAACACCCAATTTGATGTGCTCCAACCCCCACATTAGTAGTTGAGATGTGCTGGGAAGTTACAATCTTTTCAAAAAAAAAAGGGACTGTCAACTTTGTCATTTGACTCTCATTTGTAGTTTGACTCTTAACTTCATCAAGTGGGAGGTGAGAACTATTCGCCACATTGAGGGGGTTCGGACTTGTGATACAATCTTCAAATACATCTACATCACTAGAGATGTCCCCAAGACCCAACTGAACAATTTAAAAAAAGATGGAGTTAATATCAAATTTAAAAAGGGAAAGTTTAGAGAAATATACAAGCTAAGAAATGACTTTTACCTGATGTGTCAATTCAATCAAGGGCATTGTAGAATCAACATCACCATCTTCAAAGATTGCAGTATCAATACTGATGGAATCCAATTCAGCGAATTCACTATGTTGATCGTTCAAGTCCCTAGGTTTTTTCTTAAAACGCCTCCAATGTTGCTCTTGGCTTAGAATGCTCTTTTTGGAGCTAGAGGCTGCACTAGCACTGATGTCAATCTTTGTCACGTCCCAGGGGTACCCCCTAGATGTAACAAGGCGTACAATACCCCGAGTGGCCTCATACAAGCCACTTAGCATATCATAACATAAAGTAATAGAAATGAGCAAAAATTTAAAACAATTTCAATACAATCGAAGTATTTATAAAACGAAGCGGAAGTCTAATACAATTTTCTCAAACCATCTAACCAACATGATAAATCTTGGGACACAGCCCATACAATAGTCCAAACATGAAAAGAACGACATAAAGGATAATGGTGGTCAAATCCTCGAATGATATGAGGACTCACCAAATCTTGAATCCTTGATCTACTATGATCCTAGCCACGAGTGTGAGAATCAATATCGCCGGACCCTACATTTGATAAGAATGTAGGTAAGAGTATGTGTTAGTACAAACATGTACTAAATATGATAGTTTGCATAAACAACATAAACATAGGCATTAGTCAACATAATACATAAAGCATAATAAGCACACATCAAGCATCATAATGAAAGAGGAATACTTCCTTAAGTAACCTCACTTATCCTTAGTCAAGACTTGGGTCATCCGCCTCTAGTCATGCTTACATCATGGAAGGCAACTCATGCAACAATCCAAGTTATTCATCTTCATAACATAAATCACATTATTCATACTTATTTTTAAAGGCATGCAGATTCGCCTCCTTGCCTAACTAATAAGGCTAATGGGTATTCGCCTCTTGCCTTGCTTACTTTAGGATTATAGGTACTTGCCTCCACAACCACATCATATGACACGGGTACTCGCCTCCACATCATTTCATAAGGATCATGGGTACTCACCTCCATGTCCATTCATCATATTAGGAACGTGGGGAATCGCCTCTTGTTCAATTCTAAGGAGTATGGGAAATCACCTCATATCCTTCTCATATGGAGGTCAAGGGTAGTCGCCTGTAGCCTCATTATTTACATAGTCTTTTAGTCTATATTCATTTTAGGTAAGCAATCCTTTCAGCCTAGAATCATTCATGTGAGTAAACCTTTCACATTCATAAAATCATGCTTAGCAATTCATTGTGGGAAGTATCCCTTCCACACTATATCATCAACAAACAATAATTCATAGTCTAGGCTTTACTCTCAAAGCACTACATCTCATTATCATCATCTATGCTTCAATCTCAAGCAATTATATTCATAAATCATCGATCCTATAAGGATATATCTAACCCATAAGGTTTCCCTTCATGGCATCAACCCAATTATATCAATTCCAGGTTAGAAACATGGAATAGGCATGGGTACATGTAATTTCATCCTAAAAATATGTATTCCTATCAATTCAATCATTAACAACCATAATCCACTCAATTGGATCAACATTAATCATAACCCACAACATTAGAAGAAACCCTAACTATAATTGGGGATTTAGACTTCACAATTGGGGAATCTAAAGGGACTCCATGGGAGAAAGGATACCATGGATCAAAAGCCATCATACCTTGATTACAAAGTCATCACAATCTTGAATATTGGAAATTTGACTTGACCCTAGCTTCAATTTCTTCCTTCTTCTTCCAACTTCTAGAGAGAGAATATTTGAGAGAAGAGTTTTGGGAATTCTTTTGGGATTTTGACAGAATGACTTGAATGAGGTATCTTATGGGTTAAAATTACTTATATAGGTGTTCTAGACTTAGGCAAAATGACAGCACTTTGACTTAATTAAAACCAGAAAATACCCAATTGCCCCTAGTTGAACCTGCCAGCCCACGACCCATGAGACCCTGCTGACGGACCGTGGATGGACCAATGGTCGGTCCTGCACACTCCTGGTCCATGGTTAGAGACTTTGTCCTGGACCCACGGCTCCTGGACCATGGGGCGTGGACCCACCTATGATTTGTATATCCTCTCGTGGTCCAAGGCCCAGACAGACTTTAGGTGCCCTCTCCACGGACCTGCCTACGGCTCGTGGCTTGACCCACATCCCATGGTTGGGTCCTCGTGGATGGCACATGTAAGTCCTGAAATCTAATACGGTTCCCTCTTTCGGATTTGGGGTGTTACAATCTCATGGAGTGAAATAGACATTTCGAATGTGTTGCTACAAAATGGTGCAATGCCTAGTGACCTTTTAATAGTTTTGTCCGATGAACTAGAAGGTTTCTTCCTTTTGAGAGTTACGTCGATCACCTCAAAATCAATGGTGTTTGCTGCCTTGTGTGTCTGTGAGGGAATCTTAACTCCATTATTCACATGTGTAAACTTGCCCTTCAAACTTTTACACTTCGGAATGAATTTGAAAGATTGCAGAGGGATATTTGGTGTCACCTTGGACTTTGAAGAGTAAGGAAGCTTTTCTTGAAATTGGTTTCCTTTGGTTGATAAGGAAGCATCATCCTTTCTCAGACCTCTCAAAATTATGTGGGTACTTCGTCTTAGCAGAGTCTCTCGATGAGATGGACACCAGTCTGAATACTCACGAGTCATTAGAGACCCTTTATTGGATAGATGCATTGGTATGATGATCTTCGAAGAGCTTGCAAGATGAACTCATGAATCCCATAGTTGCATCAAAGCTAGCAGTGAGCCATCATAATGGTGCTTTATGAGTGCACCAGGAAAATCTTGATAATACCCAGATTGTCGACTAAATCGGTGACGGCTAAAATGCTCCACAATCATATCATCATCCTACCTCAAAGTAAGAAAAAATGAATGAAGACCTATAAGGAAATCGCTACAGGAATTGGACAATTTTCTTATATCATCAAAATGTAGCTATTTTCCTTGTAGCATGGCCAAATTATGGAGATTATGCACATTCACTTTTTGAAATAACTTGTGAGCGTCTACAAGGTCAAAATGTTTTGCCATTTTTTCTCCAGAAATCTACCACATTTGCACACCTCGTTGGGGTGGGTAACACGGTAGTAGGTCTGATAATACTCACCTACCCATCCATATACATAATTACGGGGTTGCAAGGACCGGAATCGCCAAAGAAAAAAATTTCTCATGAGCCATCAAGCTTGCACCTTTGAAGACACTAGCACAAACGCAATCAGTTTTCTTGTTAGGAAGCACAAACTTTAAAATCCAACATGCGATAAAAGTTGCCAGATAAGTCTCATCTCTAAGTGACTATTCCACTCCTAGCTCGACAAAAAGAGCATTCTCCTCTTCGGTTCATGGTAAAAAACCCATATCAATATTTCCAGAAGGATCATGATTCATCCTTGGTCGTACGATTATTAAAATTCGTTTGTGAAGTCTCAACATATTTTCTCGGTCCTCTAAACCAGAACTTTGTCCATTATTGAAAGGAGACTTCATTGATGACACATTCGGTAAGTCGATAGAACTCCGAAAATAAGTAGGAGCAGCTTCCTGAGAGAAAAGACTTCCATTGGTCATCTACATGTGTCAACTCCTTAGTTGAGGGTATAACTTCATCATAAAAGGACCCATGAACAGGAAGGCCCCCAATGGTTGTCAAATCCCATAAAGATATAGATAACTCTCCGACGAAGGTAGAAACTATATTGGTGTATGGACGTCAATTCTCGTAAAAAGCCTGGAGAAAATTTTCGTTATGGTCATATGTGGACATTAAAGCAAAGATAGTATCATAAGTCTTAATGTTGTCCAAAGTCTCATTGCAGTAGGCAAGCACATCTTCTACCTACTGCTAGTAGTCAAAAGTATAGCGAACCTTGCCAAACCCAAAAGAAGGAACACGTCAACTGCTAAGATTCTCATCACGACGAGAAATGATAGCAACAACAACATTTTGATCAGTGGGAGACTTCAAGAGGAGAACTTTTTCAGTTGTGACTTTGCCAGAGAAATTGTCTATGACGTCCGTTATTTCTGTTGATGACCACTCTGGGGGATGATGAGAAGTGCCCAGCAGCTTTCTAACAAGTGGAAAGGGGTCAATCATCGAAATATGAACTTTCAAGGTGAGAAATTTGGCATGCGAATGTTGCTTATTCTCTATGATCTCAAGGCAAGGGTATGACACCCCTCGGTCACTAAAATCCATTGTCACTGCTGGAAATCAAGATTGTAAAATGTGGCTCTGAAAGAAAGAAAAAGGGTTAATTTGGAGAAAACACCATTGGAGAAATCAAAAGTCAAAACATTTGAAGTTGAGTTCAACAATAAAAATCAATCTCGTAGCAATGTAAAAATAATTTGGCTGCAAATCTTTCCTACATTATAGTTCCATGTTTCTAGTTCCATAAAAGTCAAATGACTCGCAATTTTGATTTTTCTACAATGAGATATGAATTTTACACTATAGACGCACAAATCTGACCATCAAAAATGGGTTCAATATTGAAAAAAACAAAAGTGTAGCAATTATAGAGGAATTTGGCTACAAATATTTTTTACGTTGTAGTTCCATGTTTCTAATTGTGGAAAAGCCAAACACCTTGCGATTTTAATTTTTCTACAATGAGATATGAATTTTACACTACTGACACACAAATCTAACCATCAGAAACAGGTTCAATATTGAAAATCAAAATTGTAGCAACAGAAGAGGAGTTTGGCTGCAAATCTTTGCTATGTTGAAGTTCCATGTTTCTAGTTTCGGGAAAATCAAACAGCTTGCAATTACAATTTTTCTACAATGAGATATTAATTTGACACTACAGACATGCAAAGCTGAACCATCAAAATGGGTTACTCCTAAATAAGATTTAAAGTTACCGGAGAAAGTATCAAGAGTACTTTTGCTCGAAGTTTTTGAGATATGATGGAGGTTACGTCTCTCAATTTGATAAAATCAAGCGGCGTCACAGATGAACAGTGAAACACACTCTGAGAACTTGTCTTTGCAATGATTGAAATTAGTGTGATGAAAATCCTTTGTACATTTGAGAGGATTATATAGATATTCTTGTAAAAGATTTCTAATCCTCCCACAAGGAATGTTAAGGTGAATTTGGAAGGAAAAAATCTGATTTTGATTGATTGATTCACCGCCCATTTTTGAAACTGCACCAATATGGAAGGGATGAACCAAAGAATTAAAGAAAGAAGAATACCTTAATTTAGATTGGAAAGAAGAATACCTTAATTTAGATTGGAAAGAAGAATACCTTAATTTAGATTGGATACAAAAGGAAAAATAATATTGTTTTTATTCGGTTCTAAAATCTAATCAATTTTGTTGTTTTCTAATTTCTTGCTACAAAGATCACATGAAAAAATGTTATCGCTCACTAGACCCATCTATTTCAAATCAATATAGAAGGTTCAAGTTGTTGTCGAGCTAGAATGTATTTTTAAAAAAAATTGGGGTGACTACAAACAAATCATTTGTAGTGGCCTAGTTAGAATGTGATAACAAAGAAACAAATACTTTTGAAGTTTCAAAAAATACATTCATGAAGATTTTAACTTTCGTCGTCAAGTTCGGCAAACCTACACGTCGAGAAGTCTCAAAAATGAAAAAAATTAATAAAGACTTCAACTCTCGTCGTCAAATTTGCCAAGATAACACATCGACAAGTCTAAGAAATGAAAACACATTCACAAAGACTTCAACTCTCGTCGTTAAATTCGGAAAGCCTACACATCGACAAGTCTAAAAAAATAAAAACACATTCATGAATACTTCAAGTCTCGTCGTCAAGTTTCAGCAAGCCTACACGTCGACAAGTCCCAATTAAGGGGCATTTGTAGACACATAAATTTTATTGGATTAAAATTCATACGAAATTTGAATTAGATCCATGTGCATTTGGGTTGAATGAATAATTTAGGCTTTACAAATAATTAAGTCCACTTTATTGAGTTCAAGTCCAAGGTTATTCTACCTTGAAGCCCAAACCCATGCCACATGTCACAGTGACTAGGCATCCAAGTCCAACAAGGTGACGTCACGTGTCCAAATGAGGTGGTAGTCCCAGTCAAATGCAAGAATCAATCACAATCCATCAAGTGTCAAAATGACATCCTTTGGCCAATCATAAGAAACCTTGTCCACACCCTACAACTATAAATAAAGGATAGACATGACATTCTAGGGGAATTCGAAGAAAACTATTCAACAAACAATGTGCAAGGATTAGAGAAAGATACAACACCAACTACATAACTCTTCAAAGGAGCGGTCAACAGAGTTCTTTTCGGAGATCGACTTAAAACGGTGAAGCGCTTTCCGGCGTTCCCGGAGATCAATCCTATCTCAAGAAGGTCTATATCATCCAACAATTTGAGAAGTACGCTACGAAAGGCCCTCAAATCTTGGAGAAGTTTAGGAGAGAAGAATTTTAAGAGAGCAACTGAATTGTATTCACAAGATTCATCAATAAAAATCACATTTTTCTTGCAATTAATTTTCAACGGTACGGAAATTTGTTGCGAACAAATATAAACACCTAATTGTCTAGGTGTGAAACTTGCAAAAAAAATTATGCATTAAATGTGTTTTGATCATTGTCTCTATTTTCAAACAGCCTTTTGAAAACATTTGGAAATTAAAGTTATGTTTGAAAAGATGGGAGATGTGGGATAAACCTACTTCATATTCAAACTTGGAACAAGATTGCAATATGTAAGTTGTATGTGAAGTTTGTGCACCAAAAATGATAATTATGGATTAAATGAGTGTATACATGTTTAATCAAGTGTCTAGTCATTTTAAATATATTGCCTAAACAAGCCATATGAAGGACTTCAAAATAAATAAAAAAGGATCTTATGAAGTTGTTGTGGACCACTTGTTCTTCTAATGTAGTTTCTCTATAATGGTGTGGGAAAAACTCTCATCTAGACAAGGAGTTGATAGACTAGTCCATGTCAATAACAAATAAGCATTTGCTTAATGTTTGGAGTACAATGTGTACTCCAAAATATTTACATCACGTTGTTCAATATACAAGATTATACGTGGAGAAAAGATATTATATGTAATGTATCAACCTTATATAAAATATATACTAATTGATAAAAATATATAAATACACATATTATTATATATAAGTTAAGTTTGTACATAAACTATAAACTACGTAAATATTTTCAAAATAAATATATAGCGTAATTTATCCAAACAAAAAACGGAAAAATTACGCAAGTTGGCAAACATCACTAGGTTATTAGTACACCAAATTTTGGTATAATATTTTTAAAGTTGATACGTTTAAGTATATTATTCGTTAAATAGTTCAAAATATATGTTTTGCCTTATTAATGCAAATTTTCGATTTTCGATAATTATTCTTAGTTTTTGAAAAAATATTAGGAATTTTATCGGTTAATTTTTATTATGTTATTTTTTTGTCACAATCAGTTGAATATGTTGTGAATATTTGTTCGGTTTGATTAAATCTTTTTAAAAAAAATTGCATTTTTTAACATGACATTCATTTTATTCGTTGCATTTATTAATACTCATTTTATTTGTTACTTTTATCAATATTCATTTTGGTGTTTTTAGTATAGTCTAGAAATGCTATTTAATACGGATAAGATTTGTACACAGAGATGTTTTAATAATCAGTGATTTTGACCCACGGTTATAAGATAATGGTATTGTACTAAGGCGGTTTTCAATTTTCTATCCTACAAACCAAAAACTCCAGTATTACATCCCAAACTCCGTCGAAATCAGTCACAAACTAGGCACGATGTTGGCCAGACACGACCACATTCAATGTTCTCCGATAACCTATCTATCACCGTTTCTCTTTTTAAGTTTTATCTCTTCTCTATTTTATGGTTGCAAATTATTTGATATTATTTTCTGGGTGGATTAATTGTTCCAGTGATTTTCTTTGTTGGTTAGTTTTATTTTATTTATTTATTTATGTGGTAATATAATTGCTTTTGTATAAATTTGTTCAAAGCTTGTCTAATTAATGATTCTTTTGACTTTTTCAGCATGTTAAAATTTTACATTATTTTCACCATTTTGCTCTATTACAATTGTCGTTGTGCATTTTCAATTTGCTTGTTTTGGAGTTGAGTTGACCGTATCATTGCTTCATCTACTATTTGTGTTCTTATATTGATGTTCTTGCTTTAACATTTTATTAATTGTTTCCATTTCTTGGATTGATATTACCAGTGGAATAATTTTGATTATTTTTGGTTTATTTGTATGAGTTGTTTAGTTATCTTTTATTTTATTTTAATGAGTTTTGAGCTATTTTTGTTGTTAATCGGCCAATGAAAAAATCTCTTTATATCTCCCCAATATAAAAGACAAAAATTTAATATAAGTTTTCATTCTTTGTAAGTTAAAATTGGCCGATGAAGAAATTATCGTCGATTTCCAAGGTCTCTCATGTTCATTAGACGGATTTTTATTTTTAAGTTATTATTTGATTCATTTATTTTTATTCATATTTATTTATTACTAACAATTTTACTAAGTGTCTTTACATGTACCTGGAGTTTCTTTCTGAAGAAGGTACTCGAATTTCATTATTGTGTATATTTTAACGTTAGGCAACCCTTAGGTTGTTTCATATATTATTGTTTTATTTTATTATTTGTGTATATCGCATGTTTATTAAACTTGTATATTATTTTTATCTCCTCCTCATTTTGAAAAAAATGAATTCAGTCGGGATTCATAGTTGTGGATTTGAAGGGTGCCTAATACCTTCCCTTCGGAATAACTTAAACTCTTACCTAGAATCTATTGGTTTCGTAGACATTCTTTTAAGCTAATTAATTAATTAGTTTCCTAATTTTTCCTAAAATTAGGTGGCCACTCCCGTTAAACCCCTTTAGTATTTTCCCTTTCCCGTTAAAATTCTTAAATTCTTTTAAAATTGTTTATTTTTTGAGTCATCGCGGCGTTGCACCTTTTAAAGGATGTCAACAAATCAGGGTATAGTTTAATTTATTTACTGTTAGTAAATACAGTTTCAGTTTTTTTTTCATTAATAATGGAACCCACCACCTCTTTATATACCGAACCAACAAAGCCTTCATCGACTTTTGTATATGATTTTATACAAAATCAAATTTATCTCTCCTATTCTCATTCCCTATTTTTCTCCTAAAATCACTCTTCCACTTCCAATTTGAAATTTGAATTTCACTTTATCCCTCCAATCGTGTTTTCACTTTTTGCAGGTAACCGCCTAAATCGTGAGTGAACCTCTTTTTTTCTCTTTTTTTCAATAATTGTATATGTATTATGCTTGTTAGTTTTTGGAAAAAAAATTATCAAAATTCCCTCATTACTTATCATATTGACAGTTTTTCAAAAATAAAATAGATTATTCGACTCCATCTAAGAGGATTACGAGAGGTACGCCATTGCATGTCAGTATTTTTTATAATCGACCTTCATTTTCAATCGGTTTAACTCAAGATTTTAGATTCAATGCAAGGTCTATTGCAAAATCTAAATAAATTCTAGAGAAAAATCTATTGAAGAATTGAGATTTTAAAAAAAATGACCCAATTGCACTTCAGGAAGTCATCAACAATGCCAATACAAGCGGCATTAAAATTGTTGAAGGAGGAAGTAAGAGGAAAGACAAAGACAATGATTCTGAGGAGGTTGTGTCTACTTCATCATATCAGGACAAATCCGAAGAACATCGGGTATTTGCTTAAGACACAATCATATGTAGATATTTGTATATTTTGTCAGTTATATACAAAATTGCATGACGTATATGTATATTTTCTGCTTAAATCACATTTGTATATAGATATTTGTATATTTCGTTAGTTATATTCAAGATTACTTGAATTATATGTATTTGTTTTGCTTAAATTACAATTGTATATTTTATTATTTATATACAAATTGCTTGAAGTATATGTATATAGCGATTTGTATATTAAGTTAGTATATACAAAATTGCTTGAGGTATTTGTATATTTAAGTATTATATTTATATACACATTCTCATATACATATAATTTTATAGTTATATTCAAAGGAAATACAAATTAAAATATGTTTTATTTATACAAACATTTTATATTTGTATAAAAGCATATAATTGTATATATCACTTAACTGAAATATTTTTTAACTTCATTTTTTATAGGGAGTTAGATTCATGTGCAAACACCCACCAACGCATGCCCCACATGCAGTGTTATACACAAATCAAGAACTTGCATAAGTTACAGAAGATATTACCTGAAACTCAATATGACCGTATATGTGGAGCATCCTGTTTTGCTAAGTCAACTACAATGAAATGATGTCATGTGCAAGCACAATTGTGTAGGTGCTTTATGTTGCGGGAGTTGGAAGGTAGTTCTACCAACGCAATTCTTATTTACGTAAATGGCACAAAGCTTCGTTTCACAATCACGGAGTTTGCAATTATTTATGGTCTGAATTGTTGTGAGTCTGATTTTTGCTTTAATACTGATCAACCCAATAGAATTCTTCATGAGTATTTTTCAGGTCAAAGTTCTATCACTAAAGATCAATTGATTGCTAGTTTAAAGTTAAGGTATGGGGAAACAACGAGGATGATGCATATAAGTTTGGGATTCTATATTTCATACATACAATCCTCATGTGTGCCGAACCTAATACAGCATCAATAGATAGGATAGACTTTGATTTGGTTAAATCAAGTAGTGTCATGACCAAAGGTAGACCCTAGGTGTAACATGGCGTATAGGATCCCGAGAGGCCCTACACAAGTCACTTAGTATGCATCATACAAGATAATACAAATTCAAGAGAATTTAAAAGACAATTTCAAACCATAAGAGTTTTATATAATGAAGCGAAAGTCTAACGATGTCTCAGAGGCATTTAGTAAATAAGAATGATCAGAACATAACACGTAAATCCCGCTCAAAACCGAAATGTAAAGACAATATGAAATAAAGGCTTGGTCCTCGGAACATGAGGACTCACCAATCTTCAAACTTCTACTATGAGATCCCTAGAAACGAAAATGTGAAACTAGAGCATCGGACCCTACATTTGGATAATGTAGGCAAGAGTATGCGTTAGTACAAAAATGTACCAAGTATGATAGCAATGCATAAAGTATGAAAACCATGTAAAAATGGACCTTTTTCATTATATGCAATAACAAAGATAAAACTTGAGATAAAAGAGTTAGAAAACATGAGTCATAAAAACATGGTCAATGCAAGCTAACAACTTCAAAACATTCATGATATACTTCTCGAAGTAACCTTGATTCATTAGTGTGGAAAATTTACCTTTAACCGACATAGAGACCATGTGAGCTATAAACATGGAATCCAGTGTCTACCTCACACCGAAAAGGGGTGTCCTACTTGCCAAGGTAAGACCATGAACTTCAATCTTAGGTGGATCCACTAGTTAATGTCTATGTAAGACAACATCCAATGGTGGCACATACTTATGGGATAAGGAGATTGCTACTAGAAATCCGGCCTCTACTAACGGGAGAGCTTCCATCTCAATATTTTCTCGGTGCTAAGAGTAAACCGCACGGAATAGCCATTATTACATACTTATCTTTATTATCCATGGAAGGGCATGTCATATTGTGAATCCAAGCTAAGTCATATATCATCCATGGAAAGGTACAATTAAGCAACCAATCCAAGCTAGGTTTCATTAGAATAGCTCCTTAAATCTTGATTCAAAGTCTAGTTGAGAAAACCTTTCAACACTAAGAACCCTTTATGTGAGAAAACCTTTCACATTCATGTATTGAGTAATTATGTGAGAAATCCTTTCACAACAATTAACAACAACAACATATATGTTTTACTTTCAACGAAACTTACATCATAGTTCATCAATTTCATAAAAACATGCATATTTCCATAATTCACCTTTCATTGTTCAAAACCCACTTCCAATCATGAAAACCTAGTAAACATGGGTTGAGCATGGATTCATGGGGAATTATCTTTAAATCATGGAATTATCTCAATTCATGCTTAATATATCATAAAAAATCAAATAAATCAACATTGAAAGGAACTCATGACATAGAAGAAAACCCTAACTTCAAAATTAGGGAATTTAGGAACTCTTTGGAGGAAAGGGTTCCATATATGAAGAATATCATACCTTAATTTCAAAAGCTTGACTTCAATGGAGGTAATGGAGACTTGACTTGAAACCCTAGTCTTCTTCTTCAACCTTCTAGAGTGAGAAATATTTGAGGGGATGACTTAATCTTCTTTTGAGAATTTGAGAGAATAGATTGATTGGGAAGACTTTGGGGTTAAAACGTTTATATGGGCTTCTAATAAAGGGCAAAACGACATAGTATAAGGCTAGAATAATTAGGAAAAGACCCAAAAGCCCTCATAAAATAACTGTCGACTCCCGTCGACGACCCGACCTACGGTTCGTTGGTCAAGCTAACATCTTCAAAACATTCGTGAGATACTTCTCGAAGTAACCTTGATTCATTAGTGTGGGAAATTTACCTTTAACCGACATATACACCATGTGAGCTATAAACATGGAATCTAGTTCTACCCCACATTGAAAAGGGGTGTCCTACTTGCCAAGGTAAGACCATGAACTTCAAGCTTAGGTTGATCCACTAGCTAATGTCTATGTAAGACAACATCCTATGGTGGCACATAGTTATGGGATAAGAAACCCTGCCTCTACTAACGGGAGAGCTTCCATCTCAATATCCTCTCGGTGCTAAGAGTAAACCCCACAGAATAGCCATTATTACATACTTGTCTTTATTATCCATGGAAGTGAACATCATATTGCCAACCCAAGCTAAGTCATATATCATCCATGGAAAGGTACAATTAAGCAACCAATCCAAGCTAGGTTTCATTAGAATAGCTCATTAAATCTTGATTCAAAGTCTAGTTGAGAAAACCTTTCAACACTACGAATCTTTTGTGTGAGAAAACCTTTCACATTCATGTATTGAGTAATTATGTGAGAAATCCTTTCACAACAATTAACAACAACAACAACAACAACATATGTATGTGATTAACTTACAAAGCAACTTACATCATAGTTCATCAATTTCATAAGAACATGCATATATCCATAATTCACCTCTCATAGTTCAAAACCCACTTTCAATCATGAAAACCTAGAAAACATGGTTTAAGCATGGTTTCATGGGGATTTATCTTAAAATCATGGAATTATCTCAAGTCATGCTTAATAGATCATAAAACAATCAAATAAATCAACATTGCAAGGAACCCGTGACATAGAAGAAAACCCTAACTTCAATTGGGAATTTCTAACTTCAAAATTGGGGAATTTAGGAACTCTATGGATAAAATGGCTCAATAGATGAAGACTATCACACCTTAATGCCAAAAGCTTAACTTCAATGGAAGAATTGGAGACGACTTGAAACCCTAGCCTACTTCAACCTTCTAGAGAGAAATATTTAAGGGGATGACTTGTTCTTCTTTTGAGAATTTGAGAGAATGGATTGATTTGGAAGTCTTTGGGGTTAAAAACATTTATATCGGCTTCAAATAGAGGCAAATGGACATAGTATAAGGCTAGAATAATTAAGAAAAGACCCAAAAGCCCTCATAAAATAACTATCGACTCATGTCGATGACCCGACCTACGGTCCGTTGGTCAGACCACGGACCGTACTGGTTGGTCGTCGATCAAGTTCAGAGACTATGATTTTGGGACTCCTAACGACAGACCTATGTACGGGTCGTGGGTCCACCTACGGTCCGTACATGCCCAATTGTGAGTCTCAACTTTGACTCTAAAATTACTCTCTAAGTCTGGAACTCACCTACGAGGCTTACCTATGGCTTGTGGGTACGACAACGGTGCGTCTTGGTGAACCATTAACAAGTACTGGAACTTTGACATTTTTGGAAAATTTGGACTGCCATCCACAAAGCTACCTACGGACCATGTGTCATTCCACAGGCCGTGGGTGGCTCCGTTGGTACTGGTACCAGATCCTGGAAAAGCTGTAAATTCCTGTATTTTTGAATTCGAGGTGTTACATTATTTGCCCCTTGGGAACATTCATCCTCGAATGAGATTCAAGATATCATAAGGAGGGTAAGAACTTAATATAACAGCCCCAACATGATTGCAATTACATAAATGCACATATTCAAGGAGGAAACATCAACTCCAAGCTAAAGCATGTTCAAAGCATCAAATCATAAAGTCTATATGAAACTCATACTCAATGCACATAAACATGTAGAAATCAATCAATTTACTCATTTTCTCCAAATCTAAGCTTTGCATGAATGATTCATGATGAGGAAATCATGGGAATATCTAAGACACGTGACACTAAAAGAGTAAACCATGAGGAGTTAGATACCTCAAGATAGAGTAGGGCTAGAAGGAAAGAGATAAGGATATCAGGACATCATATCGGTCTCGTCCTCCTAAGTAGCACCCTCAACTAATTGATTCCTCCAAAAAATCTTCACGGAAGCAACTTTCTTTTCCACAACTTCTTAATTTGCCAGTCTAAAATTTCAACCGAAACTTCCTCATAAGAAAAATTTTCCTTGACTACCAAACCTTCCAAGGGAACTATAGATGTCGGGTCTCCAACACATTTCTTCAACAAGGAGACATGAGAAACGGAATGTATTGATGCCAAATCATTAGGCAAATTAAGTTCATAAGCAAACTTGTCAATTCACCTCAAAATTTGATATGGGCCTACATAGCGGGGACTAATTTTCCCTTTCTTCCCAAATCTCATAACACCCTTCATGGATGAATTTTTAAGTAGACTCAATCATTTACATCAAACTCAAGATCTCTTCTTTTGACATCGACATAGGACTTTTGTCGACTTTGAGCCGTTTTGAACCTTTCTCTAAAAAGATGAACTTTCTCCATAGCCTCATGTTTTAATTCGGGACCTATCAAAGCAACTTTACCCACTTTAAACCAACCTATATGAGATCTACACCCTTACCATGTAGAGCCTCAAATGGAGCAATACCTATACTTGAGTGATAGTTGCTATTATACGCAAATTCAATCAAAGACAAGTGGTCATCTCAATTACCCTTGAAGTCAATTCCACATGCTCTCAACATATCTTCTAATGTTTAGATAGTACGCTCCGCTTGCTCATTGGTTTATGGATGAAAGTTCATACTATGCTTAACAAGAGTACCAAAACCCTTTTGGAAGGATTTCCAAAACTGTGAAGTGAATTGGGTACCACGATCGGAGATAATGGACAAGGGCACTCCATGCAACCTAACCATTTCTCTCAAGTACAACTTAGCATAGTCCTCTGCCGAATAAGAAATCTTGACGGGGATAATATGAGCCGATTTCGTCATTTGATCCACAATAACCCAAATTGAGTCATGTTGTCGACGGGTGCATGGAAAACCAACAATAAAGTCCATATTTAAGATCCTCTCATTACCAAGTAGGAATGCTAATATCTTGGGATAAACCTCTCAGCTTTTGATGCTCAACTTTTACTTGTTGACAATTAGGACACTTAGCCACAAATTTGACAATATCTTTCTTCATCCCATTCCACCAATAGATCTCCCGCAAGTCACAGTACATCTAGGTGGCTCCCGGGTGAATGGAATATCGAGAACTATGGGCTTCTGATAAGATTCGTCCTCTCAAGTCATCAACATTAGGAACACATGAACATCCTTGATACCTAAGCACACCATTTCCCCCTTGGGAGAAAGCTTCTACGAACTTTTTAAGCACCGTTTCCTTCAATTCAACCAAAGTCAGATCAAGACCTTGCTTGGCCTTCACATCTGCCACAAAAGACGATTATGAACCATTGTGAACCATAACACCACCTTTGGTAGAGTCAATTAATTGAACACCCAATCAGGCCAATCTATAAATATCTCAAACCAACTCATTTCCTCTATATGATTAACACTACCTATCAATAACCAACTAACAGCATCTGCCACCATATTTGCCTTATCGGGGTGATAGAGAACACTCATATCATAGTCCTTTAGTAACTCCAGTCACCTTCTTTGGCGAAGATTTAGATCATTCTAATTAAACACATATTTCAAACTCTTATGATCAGTAAAGACATCTACATGAACAATATACAAATAATTCCTCCAAATCATAAGAGCAAACACTACCGCCGCTAGTTCAAGATCATGGGTAGGCTAATTCTTCTCATGAATTTTAAGTTGCCTAGGCAATGACTTTCCCATTTTGTATAAGTACACATCATAATCCAATTCTTGAGGCATCACAATAAATAACAAATCCATCAATTCATTCTGGTAGAGTTAACAATGGAGAAAAATTAAGTCTATCCTTTAATTCTTAGAAACTCTTTTATCATGCTTCGGACCATATGAACCTAATCTTTTTTTGGGGCAATGCCGTCAATGGAGAGGAAATCGAAGAAAATCCTTCCACAAACCTTTTATAGTAACCGGTAAACCCAAGAAACTTTTAATGTCCGAAAGGGATAGAGTTTTAGGCCAACTCTTAACCGCATCTATCTTTTTAGGATCTACACCAATACCTTTACCAGAAATAATATAACCAAGAAAAGCTACGGACCTTAGCCAAAACTCGCATTTGCTAAACTTTGCAAAGAGTTGTTGGTCCTTAAGGACTTGCAACACAACCCTCAAATGATCGGCATGCTCATTATCACTTCTCGAATAGATCAATATGTCATTGATAAACACAATCACAAACATCTCAAGGTATTGTCTAAACAGCCTATTCATCAAATCCATAAACGCCGTCAGAGCATTATATTAGTCAAACCAAATGACAATACCAAAAACTCATAATGACCATATCAAGTCCTGAAAGTCGTCTTTGGAATGTCGTCTTCCTTCACCCTCAATTGGTGATAACCCCATTGGAAGTCAATTTGTGAGAAATAACTTGCCCCTTGAAGTTGGTCAAACAAATCATCTATCCTTGGGAGAGAGTACTTATTCTTAATGATAACCTTACTCAATTGCCAGTACTCAATACACATACGGAGTGAAACATCTTTCTTTGGAACAAAAAAAATTGGAGCACCCCATGGAGAGATACTCGGTCGGATGAAACCCTTATCCAACAAATCTTTCACTTAGTCATTCAATTCCTTAAGTTTTGTCAAAGCCATTTGGTAATGAGAAATGGAAATAGGTTGCGTATATGGGAGAAGGTCAATATTGAAGTCTATTTCCCATTCGGAAGGAACACTGGATAAATCATCGGGAAACACTTTCGGAAACTCATTAACAACGGGGACCGACTCAAGAGTAGAGGTTTCGTAATCCGTATCCCTAACCCGAACAAGATGGTATATGCAACCCTTAGAGATCAGCTTTCTAGCTTTAAGACAAGAGACAATTTGACCTTTAAGCATAGAATTTCTGCCTTTCCACTCTAGGATGGGTTCATTCAGAAACTGAAACTTGATCACACGGGTTCTACAATCAATAGAAGCATAACATGAATGTAGTCAATCCATACTAAGGATAACGTCAAAATCTAGCATATCAAGCTCTACAAGATCAACATGAGTAACTCCATGAGACAAGGAGACGGGACACTTTCTATAGACCTTATTAGCCACAATAGAATCACCAACAGGAGTAGAGGCAGAAAAAGAGTCTAACAACACATTCGGAAGAATATCAAATCTCATAACCACATATGGCGTCACAAAATCCAAGGTAGACCCAGGGTCAAGTAAATCAGAAACATCAAGTTGGAAGACTTTTAACATACTGGTAACCACATCGGGAGAACTTTCTTACTCATGACGAGTCTGAAGTGCATAGAATCGGTTTTGCTTTGGAGCATTTGAACTCGAGCACTATTAGGAGCTTGATTACCTTCTCTTCCCTTAGTCGTAAGCATTGGGCAATCCCTCATCTTATGGCCACTCTTACCACAACCATAGCAATAATATGTGTCGGCTAAGCACATACCCTCGTGTTTCTTTCCACACCTAGCACAAATAGACATAGACAATGAAGATCCGCCACCATTTCCTCCTTGAGGATTAGGGTTAGACACCCTATCTTTGTTGAACTTAGATGGAGCATTGGAGGAACCTTGACCGGAAAATCTTTATCGGAACTTAGAACGACCATGTCCATCGGACATTGAATGTGAGAAGTTACCACCACTGGTTTTGTCCCTCTTTGCCTCCCTAGACCTTTCCTTAAGTTTCTCCTCTTTAATTTGTTGAGCAAGAACCATGAGACAATAAATGTCCATGTCATTGATAAGCATGGTAATACGACATTCCTTAACCACCATTTCAGACAAACCCGAAACAAACTTACTTATTTTTGCCCTAGGATCGGCAACCATAGTAGGACCATATCTAGACAATTGTGAGAACTTCAAAGCATATTCCTTCACACTCATATTTCCTTGACGAGGGTTAATGAACTCAAGTACCTTTGCCTCCCTCATCTGAAGGGGAAAGAACCTATCAAGGAAAGCAACCTTAAGTTTTTCCTAATCGAGAGGACCCGCATCAACTACCTTACCTTCCTTCCATTGATTGAACCAAACTTAAGCAACGCCCTTAAGTTGGTAAGCGTCCAATTCTGCCTTTGCCATCGGCGTCACTCCCATGATCATCAACACCTTATACACTTCATAAATGATTTCTTGAGGGTCTTCCTCAACCTTAGAACCATGAAATTCTAGAGGATTCATTCTAGTGAAGTCTCTAACTCTAGTTGTCATCGTACCCACATTTGGGTTCACGAGGACCACAACCTTCCTATTGGATTGAGCCGTCCTGACTTGATCAAACACTTGAAAAGCAGCCCTAAACTTTGCATTACTCACTTGTTCGGCCAAAGTGTCAACCGAAACTTGAGGAGCTTCTCGTTCCACATTCTCTCTCACATTCCTTCTAGCATATGCCCTTCGAGTGACCATATCATGTAGAGCATTGGATCAGGATTAGGAGAGAGACATTATAGAGTTAAGCTTTGTCGCACGACTTTAGAGTAATGAAAGAAGTGGAGTTTCATAATCATCTTATAGCTTCTTATTCATAAATATGGCGCGCTTCACACTCATGAACAAGACTCTATTCGATGTGGCTTATAAACTTCCTAGGACCTTTTAAAACCTTGTGCTCTGAATACCAAGTTTGTCACGATCCAAGGTAGACCCAAGGTGTAACATGGCGTATAAGACCCCTAGAGTCCCTACACAAACCACTTAGCATGCATCATACAAGATAATATAAATTCAAGAGAATTTAAAAGACAATTGTAAACCATAAGAGTTTTATATAATGAAGTAGAAGTCTAACGATGTCTCAAAGCCATATAGTACATAAGAATGATCAGGATGAAACCCGTACATCAAGCTCATAACTAAATTGTAAAGACAAAATGAAATAAAGACTTGGTCCTCGGAACATGAGGACTCACCAATCTTCAAACTTCTACTATAAGATCCCTAGAAACGAAAATGTGACTCTAGAGCGTCGGACCCTACATTTGGGATAATTTAGGCAAGAGTATGTGTTAGTACAAAAATGTACCAAGTATGATAGCAATGCATAAAGTATGAAAACAATATAAAAATGGACCTTTTCATTATATGCAATGACAAAGCTAAAACTTGAGATAAAAGAGTTAGAAAACATGAGTCGTAAAAACATGGTCAATGCAAGCTAACATCTTCAAAACATTCATGAGATACTTCTCAAAGTAACCTTGATTCATTAGTGTGGAAAATTTACCTTTAACCGACATAGAGACCATGTGAGCTATAAACATGGAATCTAGTGTCTGCCTCACACCGAAAAGGGGTGTCCTACTTGCCAAGGTAAGACCATGAACTTCAAGCTTAGGTGGATCCACTAGATAATGTCTATGTAAGACAACATCCAATGGTGGCACATAATTATGGGATAAGGAGATTGCTACTAGAAACCCAGTCTCTACTAACGGGAGAACTTCCATTTCAATATTTTCTCGGTGCTAAGAGTAAACCCCACGGAATAGCCATTATTACATACTTGTATTTGTTATCCATGGAAGGGCACGTCATATTTTTTAATCCAAGCTAAGTCATATATCATCCATGGAAAGGTACAATTAAGCAACCAATCCAAGCTAGGTTTCATTAGAATAGCTCCTTAAATCTTGATTCAAAGTCTAGTTGAGAAAACCTTTCAACACTAAGAACCCTTTATGTGAGAAAACCTTTCACATTCATGTATTGAGTAATTATGTGAGAAATCCTTTCACAACAATTAACAACAACAACATATATGTTTTACTTTCAACGAAACTTACATCATAGTTCATCAATTTCATAAAAACATGCATATTTCCATAATTCACCTTTCATTGTTCAAAACCCACTTTCAATCATGAAAACCTAGTAAACATGGGTTGAGCATGGATTCATGGGGAATTATCTTAAAATCATGGAATTATCTCAATTCATGCTTAATATATCATAAAAAATCAAATAAATCAACATTGAAAGGAACTCATGATATAGAAGAAAACCCTACTTTCAATTGGAAATTTCTTACTTCAAAATTGGGTAATTTAGGAACTCTTTGGAGGAAAAGGTTCCATATATGAAGAATATCATACCTTAATTCCAAAAATTTGACTTGAATGGAGGAAATGGAGACTTGACTTGAAACCCTAGTCTTCTACTTCAACCTTCTAGAGTGAGAAATATTTGAGGGGATGATTTAATCTTCGTTTGAGAATTTGAGAGAATAGATTGATTGGGAAGACTTTGGGGTTAAAAACGTTTATATGGACTTCTAATAGAGGGCAAAATGACATAGTATAAAGCTAGAATAATTAGGAAAAGACACAAAAGCCCTCATAAAATAACTATCGACTCTATCGACGACCCGACCTACGGTTCGTTGGTCAAACTATGGACCGTACTGGTTGGTCATCGATCGAGTTCAAAGACTATGATTTTGGGACTCCCAACAATTGACCCATGTACGATCCATGGGTCCACCTACTACGACTCATACATGCCCAGTCGTGGGTCTCAACTTTAACTCTAACATTTCTATATGTCAGGGACTCACCTAAGAGGCATACCTACGACTTGTGGATAGGACAATGGGCCGTCCTGGTGAACCATCAACAAGTACTGGAAATTTGATAGTTTTGAAAAAATTGGACCGCCACCTACGAAGCTACCTACGGACCGTGTGTCAGTCCATGGGTCGTGGGTTGATCCATTGGTACTAGCATCTGATTCTAGAAAAGTTACAAATTTCTTATATTTTCGAATTCGAAGTGTTACAGGTAGATACATGGATTATCCTTGGGGTAAGAGAGTGTTTGATGAACTTATCAAAATGATCAACAACAAGATAAAACCCAGAGGAAAGTATTATAGGATTCATGGCTTCCCCTTCCAGTGCAATTTTGGTTTTATTGTCCGGCAGTTGACAACAAGATTGTTGTCAACGTTTCTAATCGCATCCCTAGAATAATCAATTGGGTGACCAACGCAGATCATCTTCGTCTTGATTATTTCATGAAAAACATCTCCAAAGACAACACAATTTGATCTGTTATGTAACCATTTACAATCAATAAATAATGTTAGATTACTTTTTCTTAGATGCTCGTTTGCAACTGCTCTGTTAATGCAAGAGTTTCGATTATATATTATTTACAGTTTGTAATTTTAAACATATATAATTAGTTGTATACATATACAACAATCACTTTTTAAAATATTATACAAATAAACTAACACATTTGTATATCACACTATAGTTGGATTACTGACATTTATACATTTTTCTGCATATTATTTTCAGAAATGTAAAGCCACCAGCGATGGAACTTCAAATATTTTAACTGCCTCCTGCAATAGTCCAATCAGATTCACTAGACCCACAGGTTGATTTTTCTGATCACAATTAAATTATAGTGTCGGACGATGATTTTCAACATCCTCCTGTCTCAGAGAACATAAAAGGAAAATAGAAAGTCCTCGAATGTTCGTCTCCTGCAAAGAAGAAGAAAAGACACTCTACCGATGTTGGTCCAAAGAAGTCTTCGCCAAAGGCAATTAAATTACCTCCAAGAAGACCACTGCCACGACATTCCACACGATCACCACCAGTAAAGATCACCATTTTTGAGAAACCTATTATTGTTGGTACGTCACACACCAACAAATATGTGGAGCGAAAAAGTGTAGAGAACACAACTAAAAATGACAATTATACACTGTTTATTATACATTATTTTAATTATACATATTGAAATGACAATTAATTGTATATATGTTAATTCAAATTCAGTTATTTGTATATAGGCTAATATAGTTTACATTTTAATGTATTTATACTATTCTTTTAGGTAAGTGGTGTTGATGTTCCATAAGAAATGCCTCCCGCGATTTTTTATCATTCACCAACACACTCTCCACCACTAGATGCTGGAATTCAGCCAACAGGTCAATCAAGTGAATTGAAAGAACATGAGGTACTATTTATCTATCGTTATTTATCTGTATTCTAAACAGTTTATTTGTATACTATTTTAACATATTAAAATTTTAATTAGGGAAAAGGGTCAAAAATGTCATTGTACTATATGAAATGATAAAAATTGCCCTTTGTTTATACTTTGGTCCATTTATTCCCTTACTGTTAGTGAAATGGGTCAAAAATGCCCCAAGTATAACGGAGGCAACAGAAAATACTTAAATCATTTAATTAGTCTTAATTTGTCTACCCTCTTCTCTTTATCCGATGAGCCCAACTCCATTTTATTCACAAAATTATTTCTTCCTCCATCAAAACCCTAGTCCCCTCTTCTAGATTTCTTAAATTAAAACTAATTAATTTGAACAGCAGTATTACTAGTAGAAAATAATCAAACCAAACAAATATTTCACATGTACACTTGAACATCACCTAAAAGTTTAACACACAAAGTACACATCATTAGTAGTAGCAATTTTTTCAACGTAATCTGTTGCATCAGACTTTTCTATGACAGAGATTATCGATAGGTCCCTTGTGAATTGTTGGTAGCAGTCAATTTGGAGGTGTTCTGGTTGGGAACAAGGGAAAACATAGAAGATGCTTTGTTATTGAAGTTTTTCGGTTGAGGCAGATCCAGAAAATCAACTTAATCGGAGGCTGAAACTCTGATCGAGTTCTATGGTGAGAAGAGCCCTCGATGGAGTTAACTCGAATGAGCATGTGATAGCTCCGGTTAGAGGTGCCGGAGAGGCAACAAAAACTGTTGTGGTGAGGTTTTTGTTTCTTCATGGCGTGAAGGAGAAACGGGATTAAACCTTCTGTGATAAGTTCCTTGTTGGTGATGGATGATCTTTTTGAGTTTTGGATGTTTAGCTTTCAAGTTTTGATGATAGAAATGACTAAATTACAGAGTATGAGGAGGAGGAAGAAAAAAAATTGTTAAAAGATGGAGTTGAGTTCAGATAAAGGGGGGGCAAATTAAGACTAATTAAATTGTTTAAGTATTTTCCGTTATCTCTGTTACACCTCAGGGCATTTTTGGCCCATTTCACCAATAGTAAGGGCATAAATGGACCAAAGTATAAACAAAGGGCATTTTTTATCATTTCATATAGTATAATGGCAATTTTTACCCTTTTCCCCTTTAATTATACTGTACATTGATCATCAAATACACTCAATACTCCAACTTTACTTCACCACCAGTAGTATATACTGTCATTCCCCGAGCCTACACCCTGGGCAGGACTGGCACTCGAGAATCATTGTTGGCCCCAAGCGAACCCTTAGCCTGGCTTACTTACTCAACGGAAGACTCTATGCATATTTATAATGATCAATTTCACTATACTAAACTGGAATGATAAAATAACTTAGAATGTTTAAAAGTCAACATTCAACTTGGCCAAAATGGCAACTCAAGTCTTAACATATGAAATGATAATGTAAAGACAAATGAACTACTAATTGTCTCACTGTCTATCTATGAAGCCTCTAAACAACTGAGATGGATGTCGGGACAGGCCCACGACATCTTAATGAACTAACTAATAAAACTGAAAGCAATAAAAGGGATCCTCTGAAAGCAAGAAGGCTCACCACAAGACTCTGAGTGCTCAACTGGAGCAACGATGCGTTGGATGCTAATCCTGGTTACCTGAGTCTGCATCATAAATAAGATGCAGGCAAATTGGCATCAGTACATTGAATGTACGAGTATGCGAGTTGGAATGCTAAACATAACTTAAGCTCGAAAGTAATATGAGGAACTTTCCTGGCTCAACTCAACTCAACATAACTGAACTCATTTCAATATAAAGCATTTTAAAACAAGTGCAATATAAAGAAAAGTTGTTTAAAACATGATGTCAACTCTGTGTGTATGCAAAGATACATATAACTCTGAGATGTATATAAAAATACAAATAAACTGTGTATTTAAGAATACAATTACTTCTGTGGGAGTTTCTCTAACCGACAATCATCACTTAAGAGCTATTGTGATGATACAACGTTTTGCCTCACGCTACCAGGGCCGTCCTATACCTTGCCAGGGGTATAGAACCTGAACTACTAAGTGGATCCACTAGTCTATGCTAAAAAGCACTAAAGGAATCATCTAAAAAGTATGATCCTTTTCTATCCATGATGGCTACATGGTTTATGGGGGCTGTGAGTTGTCTGAACTTTCCCCCATATCGGTGCTCAATACTACTCCCAAAATATGATACTAGCTCTTATGTTTAAAAACATACTCCTTTCTCTGATTTGAGATAATTGCTCAAAAACTTAGCTCAAAGGCTATCTTGGAAATCAAAGTTTCCTCTCTTGCTTAATTGTGAAAGTGTTTACTCTTTACTGAAAACTAGCCCGAAGGCCCTTTGGAAATCAAGGTTTCCTTTCTTGTTTAAATGTGAAAACAATTTAAACCCTTTGGGAATACATAGTCCCCATATACTTTTGAAGAAATGAACTTCAATGTTTACTCTTTACTCAACTTGAACTTTAAGTCTTAAAAACAAATTTAAAAGCATTTGCAAAAGACTTCTTGAAAACACTCTAAGAAATTCCTAGACTTGGCTCTTAACTTTCCTTGAATTTGAATTTATGGATTCAAGGTTATGATTCATGTTTCTGAATGATTTGTAGATGTTTAGAAGTCATTTAGAGTAGTTAGAATCAATGGAAAGTGTTAGTACACTTTAGAAGGACTTAAATAGGTTAAACGACGAAAAACTGGTGAAAAACGATGTTTTGGGCGCATCCCGGGTGCGCCGCGCCAACCCCAACTTTTTAGGACTCACTTTGGCCGCACTGCTGGCGCGCCGCCCTAGCCTTTCTGGCACAGATGGGGCGCACCGTGCCAGACCCTCCCCAGTGCGATCTGACGAATTTTTCAACTCATTTTCTGATCCTAAATCGTTTTTAATCGGTTCTTTTCCTCAATACTTTCTTAGATTCAGTTACCCAAAACATGTATACTAAAATCCAACTCTTAACATCGCTAAAACGTCTCAAGAAAACCCATCAATCACATATAAGTTCAAGAATGAAAGCAATCTCAAAAACACAATTCAAGAACCTCAAATTCTAACTTTTTTAGGATGAAAATCGCTGAATTAAACATGTTTGGCGCGTGGGTGAACTAACCCAAAGCTATGTGATCTCACATACCTTGTAGGGATCACCCCCGACGAAATCCACAAGCTAAACTCGACGATCTTGACGAATCTTGCTTCCTCTTCTCCCTTCTCCTCTTCTTTTCTCTTCTCTAAAACCCTAACTCTTTTTCCCAAAAGCGTAAACTGACTAAGATCAGTTTAGACCCCTAAGTAATTACCAAAAATGAATTAAAATAAAAGGGTAAGGAAAAGACCAAACTACCCTTCTAAAATCCGGATTGGACATTTCCTTAATCAAACAACCCAACTTCCAAAAGGCATATCTCACTCATACGAACTCGGAATTGCGCAAACTAGGCAGCGTTGGAAAGGTTATTCCACGATATTTCCTACGATATCTAGAACCACACCTAACTCATCCTGACCAAGAAGTTATGGCCGTTTGAAGTTGACCAAAAATCCAACTTAACAAACTTTACAAAATTTCCAGATTTTAATTCTTTCCAAAAATGGCTATTTCCAATTCTTAAACTTCTTCCTAGTTAATTCGATTTGCGAGATGTTACATATACATTCCACATTTATTTGTATATTTATATAAATGATGAAATTGTATATGTACATTTTTTTATATACAATTAGAACTCTATTTTTATATCTATAGCTTTGATATTTGTTGTATATCATGTTAGAGTTTGTGTTAGAGTTGCTCTCTATGTATTGTAGTTGTAATAGGATTGTAATTGTGATTATTCTATATTATAAATATAAGTCAGGCGGGTGAGCAAACACACGCTTTACTCATTAATTTCTGCCTTTCATCTTGGTATCAAGAGCCATATACGATTCTTCCTATCTCTTTTTTTCAATGGCCCCAGACACATCCTCCGCCTCTTCTACTCAACAAACCTTTAATCAATCTTCCCTTGGTCTTCCCGTTCCCCCTCCAACAATTTCTAATATCAAAGGTTTTGTCCCTATTGAATTGACATATGTCAATTACCTTACTTGGAAGAAGGTTTTTGTCACAGTTCTGAAAAGTTATAATCTGTTGTCCGTTGTAGAGGGAAAAATATTGTGTCCATTGCCAACTCATGAAGAATATAAATTATGGATTCAGTGTGATACTATTGCATTGAGTTGGATTAATGCAACACTTTCGACGGCAGTTCTTGATACACTTTTGAACTATTCTTGTGAGACATCTAAAGAAGCTTGGGACACTTTAGCCTCACTGTATTTGGATCAAGTTTCTTCCTCCTCCATTCATCTTAAGTCGAAATTTCAAAATTTCAAGAAAGGTTCTCTTTCTATGGAGGATTATCTTCAACAACTTCACTCGATTGCCTGCTCTCTAAGGGCAATTGGCAAGCCTTTGACAGATGACGATTTAGTCACTCAGGCTTTGCAAGGTCTACCTTCATCTTATCGTACTTTTGTGTCTGGATTAAATGCCACTGGCTCACTTCCTACTTTTATTGCGTTACGACCACTTCTCCTCACAGAAGAAGCCCACATTAGTACAATTTCTTCAGAAGAATCAAATCCTAATTCTGCCTTGCTTGTGACAACTCATGGGCAAACCAATTATGCTGCATCATCCCCTCATGGACAGCAACCTGCGAAAGGACACTCATATGGCCGAGGTCGTGGCAGGAATAACAAAGGACAATATGGTAGGGGTCGAGGATCCAATAATTCTTCATGGTCGAATTTTCAAAATAATATTCGTCATCCTTCACCCGCTAATGGTATTTTGGGACGACCACCATTTACTCCGGCTAAACAGTGTCAAATATGTTTTCACTATAACCACACTGCCTTGGAGTGTCGAAACAGGTTCAATCACTCCTTTGTAGCTAACAATATTCCTCAATCATTTGCTGCTATGAATTTGGAGGAGGTTCACCCAACAGTTTGGTATCCAGACTCTGGAGCATCGGCGCATATGACAAATAATCCTTCTACCCTTACTTCTCATACTCCATACTCTGGTTCTTCTCAGGTCATGGTTGGCGATGGTACTCTTCTCTCCATTAACTCTACTGGTTACTCTATTCTTCCTACAACCTCTAAACCTCTTGTCCTAAAGAATGTTTTATATGTTCCTTCCCTTGCTAAAAATTTACTTTCTATTCAACGTTTATGTGCCGATAATAATTGCTTCATTCAATTTACTGATTCTGACTTTTTTGTTAAGGACAAGAAGAACAATACAACACTGCTCCGTTGTAACAATACTGGATCTCTTTATCCCATCCACATCGTTTCATCCAGATCCTCCAATTTTGGTCTCTTCGCTAGTGTCGTGCCTGCTTCTACTTGGCATCAACGTTTGGGACATCCTGGTCACCAATCTTTGCGTTCGTTAGTTGCTAGAAAATTGATTAGAAGTACTTCTTCCTTTTGCAATAATTCTTGTAATGTTTGTCATTTAGGCAAACAAACTAGAATGTCGTTCTCTTTATCTAGTAGAAATGCAAATTCTCCATTTGTTTTAGTTCATTCGGATGTTTGGCATGCTCCTGTTGCCTCGAATTCTGGCTATCGTTATTATATTTTATTTCTTGATGATTATACTAAATTCTCTTGGATTTATTTGATGCGTGAAAAATCTGAATCCTTCGAAAAATTCAAAGAGTTTCATGCAATGGTTAAAAATATTTTTCACACCTCTATTTCCTATTTTCAATCTGATGGGGGTGGAGAATATGTTAACCAAAACTTTAAATCCTTTTTCCAACAAAATGGCATCATTCATCGTTTTTCTTGTCCTCACACATCTGCTCAAAATGGTAGGGCTGAAAGAAAACATAGACATATTGCTAATGTTCTTCGTTGTCTTATTTTTCAAGCATCTATGTCTTTTAAATATTGGGGTGATGTTTGTTTATATGCTATCTTTTTTATCAATGTAACCCCTCTTCCAGTGTTGCATTATAAATCTCCGTTTGAACTACTTTATGGCCATATCCCTGATTACGATTCAATCCGTGTGTTTGGGTGCCTATGTTATCCCTTTGTGGCATTTAATAAGTGCTCTAAGTTCCACCCTCGATCTAAACCATGTTTGTTTCTTGGTTCATCAAATAAACATAAAGGATTTAAATGTTTGGATCCTTGCTCAAATAGAATTCTCATCTCTCGGCATGTTCATTTTGTTGAGGACTCTTTCCCATTTAAGAGTATGTTTCCCACTCTTCCGCCAACTTCTTCACCCAATTCTACCTCATTTCCATCTATTTTTGCTAATTCTAAGTCTTTTACCTCTCCCGTTCATATCACTCATTTTGAAGGACCTTCAAAAAGGAGTAGTAGTCTGATTTTACCTACTCGGGATCACATTTCAATTAGGAGTACTCCAACTCCATCTATTTCGCAGCTTCCTCCTCCAAATAGGAGTCTCCAGACTCCTTTACATCAGGGGACTACCTCTGCCAATTCTCTTCCTTCAACTAGTAGTGTTACTCCCATCCAACTACCTGTAGTTTCCACTTTGGATCCCTCCTCTGCTGCTCCTCTTGAACGAGATATTTCATCTCCTGCCCCTTCCATGCAGACCCTTTCTCCATCTAATAATCTCCAACTATCTCCCTCACAATCACCCATCGTTAATCCTCAAACTCATCATATGGTCACTCGTTCTAAAACAGGATCGCTCAAGCCGCGCGTCCTTCCTTCCTTAACAGCTTCCACATGTTCTATTTTATCCGAGCCTACTTCCTTTTCTCAAGCTTGTAAAGACTCTCGTTGGATGCAGGCAATGAGTTCTGAATTTGATGCTCTTGTCCACAACAAAACTTGGACCTTGGTGCCGTCTCCTCCAAATGCAAATATTGTTGGCAACAAATGGGTGTTTCGGAACAAGTTTTGTGCAAATGGTTCTATTGAAAGATTTAAAGCTCGTTTAGTGGCTCAAGGTTTTTCGCAGCAGCCCGGGGTGGACTATTTTGAGACTTTTGCTCCTGTCGTTAAGCATCTTTGGCTCTTCAAAAAAATTGGTATATGCACCAACTTGATGTGTCAAATGCATTCTTGCATGGTGAGTTATCCGAGACTGTTTATATGCGTCAACCTAAGGGCTTTGAACATCCAGATTATCCCAATTATGTGTGCAAGTTGCAGCGTGCTCTTTATGGTCTTAAACAATCTCCAAGGGCTTGGTTCCATCGTCTTGCTCGTTTCCTTCTTGATCTAGGATTTAAGCAATGTGTTTCAGATCAAAGCATGTTCATTTTTCACTCGGGGGCTGATTGCATTATTCTTTTAATCTATGTGGATGATATAGCAGTTTTTGGCTCTTCTAAGTCCTTAGTATCCGAGTTCATCTCTTCAATGAGTTCCGAATTCTCTATGAAGGACTTGGGACAGCTTGACTACTTCCTTGGCATTGAATTGAAACGCAACTCTTTGGGACTTCTTTTACTTCAACATCGTTATACTACTTCACTTCTTCATCGCTTCAGCTTAGAGAAGTGTAAACCAGTGCTAACTCCACTTCACAGTAAGTTGGATTGGAATTCTACTTCTTCTCCTTTGCTTGAAGATCCTTCTATTTATCGTCAAATGGTTGGGAGTCTACAATATTTGTGTTTTACTAGGCCGGACATTCAATTTGCTGTCAACCTTGCTTCTCAGTTTCTTCACCAGCCGCGACAATTGCATCTTCAAGCAGTAAAACGCATTTTTCGATATCTCGCTGGCACAATTGATTGGGGCTTACAGTTATATAAGAATTCTTCCTTGTCGCTTACTGTTTTCTCTGACTCTGATTGGGCTGGTTGTTCAGCCACTAGACGATCCACAACTGGCTTTTGTATTTTTCTTGGCTCTAATCTTATCTCTTGGTCTGCTAAGAAACAACCTACTGTTGCACGCTCAAGTACCGAAGCAGAGTACCGAGCAGAGTTGTTGCCACTGCTGAAGCTACTTGGCTCCAATATATTCTTCGAGATCTTGGTGTTTTTCTTACTTCTCCGGTATCTGCTAAATGTGACAATATTGGAGCCATTCATCTAGCTCACAATCCAGTTTTTCACTCCCGTTCAAAACATGTTGCTCTGGACTATCATTTTGTTCGTGAAAAGATTAGTCATGGTGATTTAGTGGTTTCCCATGTCCATACATCTGAGCAACTTGCTGATTTGTTTACCAAAGTATTGGCCTCTTCACGTTTTCGTGATTTAACTGCCAATCTTCACGTTCACTCTTCCCGTTCAGATTGAGGGAGAATGAACAATAAATGATGAAGAGAAAAATAATAGTGTGTACAATCTCTGTTTATTCTCTCAACTCTATAAGTATATTTTTAGGATATATTATTTTATGACCAAATATATGTATATAAAAATTTATATGAGGTTCTGAACTCGAGAAAAAATCACCAAATCATTATAGCCCGATAAAAAAAGAGTAATGACAGGTCCCGTACATTAGAGTGAACTAACTCAAATAGTACACTACAATGACACGATCCTTCAGCTACAGTAATACCATTGTAGTTATTTTGCTAGATAGTGAAATAAACATCAGAAGTTGTTGGTACATTTCATAAAACTATTTTCACACTATTTATTGCAAGTTAGGATGTAATTTTAATATTTAATTTTAAATTATTTTATTCAACACATATTTAACCACCCATATAACAATAGTTGATCATTTGTACTCTACAGAAGGATAAGAAAAAAGTAATTGAAATTTGATCATTCATATTATTTAGAAACTCTATCACCACAAAATATACATTCATCTCAACTAATTAACTAGATGAGTGAAAGTTGATAAAAACAACTAGTAAAGAGAAAATTGATAGTATGCACAAAAAATATTAATTCATAGAATTTAATCGTAAATACATTTTCAAAGTTGTGAGTGCTATTCTAAAATATTGGTATATGTGAAACTACCTTACTTCTGAATTTAAGGGACTATAGTGAAGTTGGAAGGATCTTTCTGTAGTAAAATCTATATAATTTTCTTGCTACACATTAAAATAAGACATCAAAACTATCAAGCATATTTACTGATAATAATTTTTGCATTATGTATTCATAAGTTATGGTATAATTTTGAGTTTCATTATCGAATTAACTTATACATCACAAAATTTACCTTTCATATAACAAAACTCGATCATGTGTGTTCTACAACAATTTAAGAAATAATTAAATTAAAAATTAACAAGTCAAATTGCTTAGTAATTTTTTTTGTTTCACTTCAAAATATACAATTATCTCCATAATTAATTGAAGGAGCGAAAAAGAATAAAAAGGACAGATAATGAAGACGAAGAGAAAGATGATAGTGAGTATGATTTCTATTATTTCAGTTAACTTTAAAATTATATCTTTAGAATAAAATATTCTACTTCTAGACATTGATATATAAGAAAAATACCTCAAATTCTGAATTTAGAGGAACATTATGCAGATGGAGCGGTCTATCCTCTGCCGCAATACATGTGTAATTTTCTTGCTGTATAATAAAATTGAACATTAGAAGTTGTAAGCATATTTACAAAATTACATTTTCAAGATATGTATTCACGTTTTATGATATAGTTTAATTCTCGTTTTGAATTGTCTTTATTTCATACATGTTTAATCATTCCATTGTCAAAAGTTGGTTAATTTTATTTTATAAAAACATAAGAAATAACTTATTGAAATTTAGCCTGCCAAATTAAATCCTTTCACTTAAAAATATACAATCATCTTCAATCATTAACTAGAGGGAGGGAAAGAGTTTTAAAAGAATATATAAAATCATGAAGAGAAAAATGATAATATATACAAGCTTGATTAATTTGTTCAACTATAAAAAAAATGCTTCTTCAAAACATAATGTCCTATAATCAAACAAGCAAATGTATACGAAAAACTACCTCCAGTTCTTTATGAAAAATACTATGGAGGAATGAAGCATCTTCTGCAGTAAAACATCCATAATCTCCTTGCTGCATAGTTAAATAAGACATCAGAAGTTCTAAGAATTTATACCGAAAGTGATATAGTTTTATATTTCATTATTTAATTATTCTATACAATAATAATTTAATATTTTATATATAAAAAAAGATTGAAACTTATGTTCTACAAAAATTAACATGCCAAACTATTTGAGAAATCTTTAATTTCATCTCAAAATATAAAATCATCTCTACAAATTAATCGGGAAAGAAACTTGGGTAAAAGAATCGTAGAATGCAGAGAAAAATGATATTGTGGACAAAAATATTTAATTTTCTTTAACTCTATAAATTATATATTTAAGATACAATGATCGTTGACTAAACATAGATATAACAAAAAAAACTACCTTAAATTCTGAAGTGGGGAAAATGTTTTGGTGTCGAAACGATGTAGCTTGAATTATTTGTGAATTCTTTTACCTCAAAATGTACTATTGTCTTCACAATTAACTAGTGGAGGAAAAGTGGGTGGAACGAACAGTAGATAATGAAGATAAATATAATTGTGTGTACAATTTTTGTTTATTCTCTCAATTCTATAAGTATATTTTTAGATATAGTATTTTATGACCAAATATAAGTATACAACAAAATTATCTGAGGTTTCAAACTCGAGAGAACATTATAAAAACTGGACGATCTTTCATCTGAAGTAATATCATTGTAATTATTTTGCTACATAGTAAAATAAACACCAAAAGTTGTAAGTATATTTCATGAAAATTATTTTCACACTATTTATTCACAAGTTAGGATTTAATTTTGATATTCAATTTCGAGTTATCTTATTCAACACATATATAACCACTCATTTAACAAAAGGAGTTCATTTTTATACTACAAAAAGGTAAGAAAAAAGTAAATTAAAAATTAATCAATCATACTATTTAGAAACTTTGTCACCTCAAAATACACGATCATCTCAACTAATTAACTAGAGGAGTGAAAATGGATAAATAGAACAAGTAAAGAGAAAAATAATAGTGTATACAAAGATTCTTAATTCTAGAACTTCATCATAAATGTATTTTCAGAATATAATATGCTATTATCAAACATTGGCATAAGTGAAACTACCTCAACTTCTGAATTTGAGGAATTATAGTTAAGTTGGAAGGATCCCTCCTCTGTAGTAATACCTATATAATTTTCTTGCTACACATTGAACTAAGGCATCAAAAATTGTAAGCATATTTACTAATTATAATTTTTGCTCTATGTGTTCATAAGTTATGGTGTAGTTTTGAGTTTTATTATCGAATTATCTTATACATCACAAAATTTACCTTTCATATATACAACAAAAGTCGATCATATGTGTTCTACTAAAATTTAACAAATAATTGAATTAAAAATAACTAATTAAATTTTTTGGAGACCTTTTCACCTCAAAACATAATAGTGTGTAAAACCTTTGTTACTCTAAGTATATTTTTAGAGTGTATTATTCTATGATCAAACATAGTCAGATTAAAAAATGTTTGAGGTTTTATATTCGATACAAAAATTAAAGGATTTTTCATCTTCAGTAATATCACAATAAGTTTTTTGGTACATAGAAAAATAAGTCACCAGATATTACAAATATTGTTAATTCATTTAGTTTTATAATTATATTTTCAAAATTAAATGTTCTATTTTCAAATATAAATATACAAAAAATTATCTCATGTTTCGAATTTGGGAAATCATAATAGAGTTGAAATGATACTTTCTCTATAGTAACTTGGAACAATTCTTCCTTTGTAGTAACACCTCCATAATTTCTTAGCTATGCATTGAAATAATACAATAAAAGTTATAAAAATATTTACTGATTACACTATGTATTTATAAGTTATTATGATCTAATTTTGAGTCATTATTAAATTATTTTATACAACACAAATTTAAATTTTTATATAAAAAAATTCAATCATTTGTGTTCTACAAAAATATAAGAAATGATTAAATTTAAAATTAACCAGGTAAATTACTTGAAAATCCTTTCACCCCGACCAAAATATGTACAATCATCTCATTATAAAACTTGGGGAGAAGAAGCGGGTAAAGTGGAAAGATAATGAAGACAAAAATGAAAGTATGTATAAACTTTATTATTTTGGTTAACTCAAATTATATTTTTATAATAAAGTATTCTATTAAAAACAAAGGTATATGAAAAATTACCTCAGATTCCAAATTCGGAAGAACATTACAGAGATCGAATGGTCGTTTCTCTGATGTAATACCTTCATAATTTTCTTGCTACATATAAATATAAGACACCGAAAATTGTAAGTAAATTTAGTGATAGTTATATTAGCACTTTATTCACAACTTATGATATAATTTTAATCGTCAATGTTGAATTATCTTATTAAAGATATATTTATTCTTTCATTAAACAAAATCCAATTATTTATGTTCTAAAATATATAAGAAACAAGTAATTAAAAGTTATCCAATCATATATTTACAATCCTTTCACCTCAAACTATATTATCATCACCATTAATTAACTAGGCAAGGAAACGTAGGTAATACGAATAATAGTGAAGAGAAAGATGATATTGTGTACAAACTTTCTTAATATGCTTAACTCTTTAAATCGCATTTTTAGAATATACTTCTATATGATCAAATGTAGGTATAGAAAATATTACTCCAAGTTTTGAATGTAGTAGAATCATAATGGATCAGGAACTATATTTCCTCTTTAGTAACACCTTCAATTCTTTCCTATTACATAGTGAAATAAGACAATGAATTGTAATTAAACAAATTTACGAATAATTATTTTCACTATGTATTCATATGTCATGATATAATTTTTAGCTTCTTTAATGGATTATCTTATACAAGTGTGGCCTTTCATATAACTAAAGTCAGTAGTTTGTGTAGTAAAAAAATATAAGAAACAAATCAATTGAAAATTAACTAGCCAAATTATTTGAGAATATGTCCACCTCAAAATATATAACCATCTATACAAATTAATAGCTAGGAGAACGGAAGGAGGTAAAAATATAGAAGTGAAGAGAAAAATGATAGTTTGTATAATTTTTCTTATTTTTCTTAAATCTGTAATTATATTTTTTAGAATAAAATATTCTATGACCAATTATAGGCATATGAAAAATCACCACAGATTTCATATTCAAAGAAATATTATGGAGACACAACGATTTTTACTTGCAGTAATAGCGCTATAATTTGCCTGTACCCAAAAAATAAGACATCAAAAATTTTAAGAACATTTACGTTATAGTTTGATTTTCATTGTTGAGATTATCATTATTTCATACATTTTTAACCTTTTCTATAATAAAAGTTGATTATTTTATTCTACAAAAATGTAAGAAATGACTTTGTTGAAAATTAACAAGATAAATCGAACCATTTCACCTTAAAGTATACAATCATCTAATTCATTCATTAATTTGAGGGAGAAAAATGCTTTAAAATAATATGAAGTGAAGAGAAAAATTATAATATATATGAACATGCTTAACATTCAATTCTAAAAATTGCACCTTCAAAACATAATGCTTTATGATCAAACAAACACATGTATATGAGAAACTACCTCAAATTCTTAATTCAGAAAAATATTATGGAGAAATGAACATTCTTCTTTAATAGAACTTCCATAATATCCTTATTGCACAGTAAAATAAGGCATCAAAAGTTGTAAGCATTTTTATTGACAATTATTTTAAATATTTTCTTGTAGGTTATGGTATAACTTTTATTTTCATTATTGAATTATTTCAGTGCAAATTTAACTTTGCATGCATATAACGAAAATCGATCATTTATGTTCTGAAAAAATGTAAGAAATTACAAAATTAAAATTAATAATTCAAATTTTTAAGAACCCTTTGACCTCAAAGTATACAACCATCTCTACTCCTTGATCAGAGGAAGGAAAAGTGGAAAAAATAACAGAAAGTAAAGCAAAACAAAATGATTGTATGTTTGAATTTTCTTAATTCACTTAAAAAATTTAAACTGCATTTTTAGAACATGATGTTTAATGATAAAACACAAGTATATAGTAAAGTCTTGATGGTAAAATTAAGATGACATACTTTAAATTTTCCTAAACTAGTGTAGGTCTAGTCCATGAAAAAAAGACCTGTAGGTCTAGTCCATAAATTAAGCTAAGAATTATTTTCATCTCATTCTTGTTTTGCTTCAATGTGTTAAGTTTGTGGAGTAAATTGTACACTAAAAATCATTAAATTAATACTTTAGAAATATTGCAAACTTCTTGAACTTATATAAAGAATACCAGAAAATAAATACGAACAAATTTAAAAAATTAAAAAACGTACCATATTAGAAGATTTAACATTCAGCTGGCTTTCAGAAATAATTGGAGTAAGTTCGGTTGAATGTGGTATAGAATAAACATTGTCCAACATAACAAAGCCATCTACTGTAGTACTAGTTCCTCCATTTCTAGTACTTTCATAACTCTCTTGTAAAGTGGATAACTCTACTGAAGCCTCTCCGTATCCAATATGATGAGACTTTTGATTTACATGATGGCACAATATTCTTGCCAATTCTTTCTCCCTTTGACTAAACTGGGAGACTTGATGATCAACCTCTATAGCATGATCAACAAAATTCGAATTTTCTATCATAAGTTGTTGAACTCTAGTTGAAATATTGTCAGTTGTTTTTCTTGTGGATAATTGGTTAGCATTACTAAATGAGATTTTACTCACATCTGAAACCAACTCTGAACTACTGTTCTTTTCCAAGCCCATACGATATTTCTACAAAGTTTGTAAGCACGAGAATGATTACTTTGTTCTAACAATAAAAAAAAAATACACAATTTTTTTCTTTATGTAAATTTCTATACAATGTTTATCTAACTTTGAAAATTTATTTTATCATGAAATTTCTAACATGAGCATAAATTAACACAACTATAACTTTCAAATTTCATAGCTTTTATTCAAGAAAATGCTTAATATCTCATATATATGGATACTTGAGTTCCATTTAAGAGAAGTTACAATATTCAATGGATTGAAAATAATAATACACACTTCAAACTTTGATTTAAATATCAAACATCCCCTAAACTTTGCATAATAGACATTCTCTAACCACCACCTCGTCCTTATTTCATGTCATCTCTATTTTACCCTCAGCATTTCAATAATTCATTTATGTAATATTTTTCATATACAAAGTCTAAGGCTACTCATTTATGATTGTTATTTTAATATAATATTGCATGCATTAAATATATGTTATTTATGTGTTTAATGACATGTTCTATCGTTATGGTAGTCCTCAAAATTTATATAATTAGATGGAATTTGTTGGGATGAGATTAGATGAAAATTTCCGATTATAATAATTCTTAGCAAAAAATAATATGTTATAGGGTTTGAGAGTCATTTGTGATTCTTTAGTTGAGGTTTGATTGTTTTGATCCTAGATTATATTAGTGGGAGGGGTTAGTGAGCGATAAAATTTTTCGAAATGAAAGTTAGATTAATAGAACTCATGTTATAGCAACTTTTGATGTGGGATATGCTTGTATCATCTAAGAAATCTTTAAGTGCATTGTGAAATGGGGTGTATGGAAGAACTTTAGAAAAATCATTACTAAACTTCATCATAGTGAGACCCCATCGCTCTAGCGGAATCGATACAGAAAATTGTTCTATCATAGAGGCCCTAGCCCTGCAGGGGACCACTATAGAGGTTAGTTGGCCCACCATGGCGAACATGACATAAAAGGAAAGCCTGTTGTAGAAGACTTCAACAGATTTTATATCCAACACACTTTTAGATGTCATTTTCTCTCCAATTCCCAAAGACTCGTTCCTAAGCTTGAGAGATGCAATTTTTAACCTTCTGGGATTTTTTCTATCATCAAGGTAAGTTCATTACACCCTTCTAACATCATTTAATTTGTTAGAACATATTTAGATTTATGTATATATACTTTTGAGCAAATTGCTTATTGATTGGTCCTTATACATGCTTGCTAGTGATGATATATATGTATGTATCGAAGGTTGGGTACCATGACGATATGATATATGGACGAAGCTGGTCCCTGCAAATCATGGCTATTGACATAAATAAATCCCTTAACATTTAGGTATACTTTGTTTATTTTTGTGTAGGTTAATGGTTCATTGAGCATGGTATTGTTGAATGACTTATTATTGATAACCTTGTGATGATTATATTTAATAATTGTGAATTTTTTTATGTGTTCAAGTCTAATCTACTTGTTATTTGGTTTATGTGTTACTTTTTTTTTATAAATTTGATTCAGTCTATGATGCCTACCAATACATAGTAATACTAACATCTACTCTTCTTTTGTTGAGTGCAAATCTTATTCATGGGGTTCCTCCAAAACCCCCTATCTAGCATAGACTGCATTTTTTATCACAGGGTGGTGTTCAGGCTACCAAGGATTATTTTACAATTCATGTCCATGCGTTTCATACACGGGGACATTCAATCTTAAATTTTAGTTGTTAGACATTTTAGTGGAATTGACTTAGTTAGCAGTTCTTTACGATGACTTTTAGTTCTTGGGGAGTTGTTAAATAAGATTTTAACTTATTTATGAAGTTTATTTATTTATAAAACTTAGTTAGACATAATATTGTTGATTTGATGGATTGATTTTAATTTGCTAAGTTTAAGTGTTAAGGGTTTTACTTTACGATGACTTTTAGTTCTTGGGGAGTTGTTAAATAAGATTTAAACTTATTTATGAAGTTTATTTATTTATAAAACTTAGTTAGACATAATATTGTTGATTTGATGGATTGATTTTAATTTGCTAAGTTTAAGTGTTAAGGGTTTTACTTTACGATGACTTTTAGTTCTTGGGGAGTTGTTAAATAAGATTTAAACTTATTTATGAAGTTTATTTATTTATAAAACTTAGTTAGACATAATATTGTTGATTTGATGGATTGATTTTAATTTGCTAAGTTTAAGTGTTAAGGGTTTTACTTTACGATGACTTTTAGTTCTTGGGGAGTTGTTAAATAAGATTTAAACTTATTTATGAAGTTTATTTATTTATAAAACTTAGTTAGACATAATATTGTTGATTTGATGGATTGATTTTAATTTGCTAAGTTTAAGTGTTAAGGGTTTTACTTTACGATGACTTTTAGTTCTTGGGGAGTTGTTAAATAAGATTTAAACTTATTTATGAAGTTTATTTATTTATAAAACTTAGTTAGACATAATATTGTTGATTTGATGGATTGATTTTAATTTGCTAAGTTTAAGTGTTAAGG
>JAJOOO010005750.1:0-33528 GCA_029582685.1 Solanum piurae
TATGTTTTTCTATTGCAGATTGATGGTGGTGTCGAAAAAGTTGACTTCTATGGATGAACTTATGTCATGTGATCCTATGTACCTAGGAAAGGTAAAACTATGTCAAAGTCCTCTTTTGCTAACTGCTTAATAGAACAACTGTATTTTTCACTAATTTAATTTGTGATTACTTGCTTATGCAGGTTGGAAGGGAGAGACAGAGATTTGATTTTGATGATTTTGACAGTGTTCCTCAGAAATTCACTGTCTGAGACTAGCAGAGTTCATTTGAAATATAAGCAAACTTTATTCCATTGACCTCAAGAAATGGCTAAGGAAATAGGTGTATTTTACTCCTGGTTCAATCAGTGGTATCATGTTTGTTCTCCCGTCTGCTTTTTGTTTTGTGTGGGCTGGTTGAACTGCTTGCTCTAGTTTTAGTTTACTATCTAGCAAGGAAACTTTCTAGTTGCAGTTAGAGGCTAGGAGGATCATAATGTTCCATCTTCTTTAGTGGACATTGGTGTTTTAGTTAATTTGTTTAAGAAGCAAGTTCCTCGATCTCCCAGTTTTGGGTTATTACAAAAATGGATACCCTTCTTTCTATGTACTATTTTACATATTTATCATCTTGCAGATATCCGCCTAGTTGGCTGAGCATGTAATGACAAAATAAGATGCTTTGCATGGTCAACAACATTGTATTGCCCCATAATTTTGAGGATAAAAATCTTGAGTATGTGTACAACTCGACATGCTAAAAGCAACACAAGATGTGTAATGTTCAGTAACTAGATTTACTGAAGAAGCTTCCTTATATAAGTATTTTGTTTGTTCCATTGGAATTCTAGACCCATCTTGACAAGCTTTTAACGGAAGTCAGATGGTGACAGGCCACCAAATATGCTAATACAATTGCCTAAATAATAAATTTTAAAAAATGAAGAGTACTAGTGTTTTTCTTTGCAAACGACAAATTAACTTGACTTTGACATTCAATAACATTGAAAAGCGACCAGGAGTCGGTAACATATCATTGTAATCTCAATTTGGTTCTCCATGTATCTCCTACTACTTTCCTGGGCTGTGGATTATCTGGTCCTCTATCCCGCTGTCCAGAGGTGAAATACAACCATCCATCCCAGAATCCCGCCTGTGTTGTCTTCGCCCGATATGGCATCTTTCCGATGACAGACCATGTCTGCACAAATTGTTAAAAAACAAAAAAGAAACTCAGAAGTCAAGACTGTTGAAAAGGAAATAAGTTATGTAATGAAACAGAGAAGTAACTAACATTTAAGCTAACTGAAACTTCATCAAAAAGTATGTTACTATGTAGTTTAAGACAGATATTGCCAACATTGATGATTAAGAAAAGGTAAAATACCAGTGTATTTAGGTTGAACTGAAACACCTCTCCAACTAAAATCATCCTTTTGGTCACAGGATGCTTCTCTGTTGTGCCTCCAACAATAACAATAGAATTATTTACAACAACCCAAGAACATTCTATGTGCGAAACCGGTTTTGGCATAGAAGGCAACCCTTTCCATTTCATACTTTCATCCAGCATATAAACATCTCCAAAAACCACCTGAAGCCACAAACATAGAAATTATAGTAACTTCCCCGAAAAAACTTTGAGACGAGACTATTAGAAGGAAGACAGAACCTCGAGTTTAGTTGACCAGACTGAAACAAGAATACTTAAGATTTAATAATCAGATAACTGAACCTACATAAAAACTATAGCAACATATACCTCAAACCTTCGTGAGCATTTAAAGATAGGGGAGCCAGGTTTGGCCATGAAATCACCCTCTTGACCACCAATTACGTAAAGCCGATCACCAACCGCAATACAAGCCCTGTAGGGAATAGCCTCAAGATCAGGTTTTGAAATAAATTGCATTTCAGAACGGGGTATATACTTTTGAAGAAAGGAAAGCACAATTTTCAATATGGACCTGTTAGACATTTTGAATTGATATTTACCAAAGTTCATGTTAATGACTATTCTCAAACTAGTCAAGTTCAAACGTTTAACCTTCAACATAGTTTAAGCTTTTAAAGTCCTCATAAAAGTAAAATGGAACAAGGGCTATAGCCTTAGAAAAAACGACTGACAAACCTATGTGGTCCTCCGCGAGGAATGGGTACTTCTTTGCGCCAGTGCTTCTCTAAGGCTTTTCCATTTGCTACTGCAAGACTCCAATGATCTAATCCAGGGGTGTGGCGATTCTCTTTGCCTCCACCCATCACATGTAGCCTGCCTTTCCAAAGCTGAGTTGCTGGTGCATACCTGAAAAAACCCTAGTCATTACTCTAGTTTTGTATCAAACTCATCATAAGGTATTTATAACTTCAAAATGCTATCACTACGATGTGATGCTAATCTAGAACCTAAATGGATGATGGGCGCATGGGGCGCAATCCTTATAGTTAGAAACTTGATGGATGATGGGCGCATTCCTCTACCATTTTCCACTTAAAATACCAGGCTTTTTTTTCTGCAGCAGAATTTGAAACCTTGATGTGCGCCTAACCCACACATTATCTGCTGCACCTTACCACTAAACTGGAGTCTAAGGACAATACTAATCTGGAGCCTCAGCAGATGTGGTCTCTACAACCCACAGTTTCTTAAACCACTTCATTGACCACTAGGTCACACACCTTTAGATGCACAAGAAACTGATACTATATCAACAACCCCATTTCCATATGTGATTATTGTAAGAAATAAGGTACACAATCTAGTCTGGGTCTAATGTTACAAAAGACTTCTGAGAGATGTGTTCTTGGGATAAGCCAGCAAGGATACATACCTTGGTGCTGGTAATGGTGGCAAGCTTTCCCATTTTCTGGTGTGTGTGTCCAAAACAAATGTGTTTGCTGTAGGTCCCCTGCATTGGGGACCATATTGTCCTGACACTATATATATGCATCTTCCATCAGTAGCCACCCCTAAATGTGAATGTGCCATATCTTTTGGGATTGCAAAACTCTCAGTCCATGTATTTGTTGTAAAATTGTAAACATCAACATGAGAATGCACCTATACATAGTAATTAGTATAGTTAACTTGCAAATTTTTACATTTTCAAGCTAATTAAAAAAATGGGAAAAGATGTTTACATGGTCTAGGTTTTCATATCCAGCAAAAACGAAAAGCAAATCCTTAATCTGAAGAGAATAGCCATCCAAACGAACCACAGGTGCAGATGCCATCTGTTCCCATTTCAATTCAGGAGCAGGCAAATCAGCATAGGTCATGGCTAACGCTCTTTCAGGGTAACGATCCCTATTACTACTTCCTCCTACATCCTGATTCTACAAAATGCAAAATTGGTCATAATTTCGTAGTAATTACTTAAAGCAACCCAAATGTTGTCTTAACTAACCTTTAGAGAATGATTTGAGACGTTAATACGGTACTTTTCAGGAGCCCAAGTGGTAGCAAGGGAAACATAAGCAGAAGAAGAAGCGGAATGAAAATCGCGGGTCAAGGAAATTGCTAGAAGAGCAACAAATGCAAGAAGAAGAATGATGGGTTTTGCGAAACTGTGCTTTGCTGTCGATCTTATCATTATGTTGTAGTAATAATACAGAAGCCGTGGGAAGAATACCCATTTGCGCCATTGATATAAGATAGGTTTATTAGTTGGAGGATTGTTTCAGGAAGAAGCGCGGCCGCTAATGGTTTTTCACTTTGCCCTTGGTTTTCTGCCTCTCTTATTTTCTTTATTTCTGGTTCCTCCCCTCTCCTTTTACATGAAAAAAACAGTACATAGAATTATCTATTTTTCTACATTTTTGTTATTTATGAATTCTAAACAAATTAAATTCTCCCCTCTCCAAAAATAAGTGAGGCTTGCTTGAGTGTCGAAAATACTTGCTACTTTTTAAATTTCTGTCATAATTCTCAATTTTTAAATATTTTTGGGGTCACATTCTTAGTATGTTGAAATTGTGTCATGTGTTCGTTTAATCGATTATTACTTATTTTTTGGTACACCTCTACCTCTTCTAACTGTTATTGTTGTCAACCTCTCACATTTCTTTATAGGTCTATCTACACATTTAACATGATTGAACTATCTCATGCTCATCTTGTCCACCATAGTCCACAAATGTCACTTCCACCTTACCTCATATAATGTCATTTCTTATCACATATCACCTAATATGCTCACACGTCCATTTGACCAAGAGCCTCCATTTCTCCTACTCCGCTCCAATACATTGTGCAACATCACCGTCAACCTCCGCCTTATGTATTATGTTAGTGAAATTGCATTCTTGATTTTATGTGTTGTATAAATATACATATACAATATACGGTTAAACTTTACTTCTCCTTTGGGCCAACTTTCCTTGATCCTCCAAAGGCCCAATTAAATTAGCTGGGTGTCTTCTTCTCTGGGCCCAATACCATTTATTATCGGAAGGCCCAACGAGAAAGATAGAACAGCTCGTCCTGGAGCAAAACCTCCTCCTCTTAGAATATTCTGAATAGTTTGAAGACTAGTCTGGTTTTCCGGATCTCTCAGGCGCTGTTTGTCCTATCGCCGTCGATCAATCCTCTCTACGGTCCTTTTCCGGTGAGCTTTACTCCCCTCGTCTCTCCTCAATTTCTTCGATGCTCTAGCTTGTTTCATTTTGAAAAGCGCCCTAGGATTCGCCTTACTTGTTGACGTTGTTTTGAGTAGAACGAATTTGCAGATCGCAGAACGTTGTTTGCTAGGGGAATAGGGAACTGTAGAAGGAGTTATGTTAAATAAATAGTCCGTCCTTAGGCGTATTGACTTTGGAGTAAAATAATCTAATCTGTTGAGTTATGTTTCCTATTTTAACTTTTCTGATTTCCTGACAGAGGGCTTGACTAATAATGTTGGGAGGTAGAGCAGTCCATCGGTTACTAGGCAGGAAATTTCAATCTGAATCCACGGTATGGCTGTACATCCTTTCTTCTTAGCCGATGCTTATACTCTTGAGTCATTGGTTTATGTATATAAGGAGATTTATTGCCTTCAAAATGCATACTTTCGTAATCCCTTCAAAAAATGCTTTTTGTGTACACTGATGTCTCGTATTTGAAATGCATTTCATTGGCTATACTGGAACACATTTCAGAGCTGTTTATTTTTTGTTTGACAATATGTTGGGTCATGTTTTGATTTCTGTGTGGTATAGGAATAAATTATAATAGAGGATCAGTGTTTTAAAGACTAATAGAAGTGGGTTCTATTAAAGTTTAAGTGTACTAAAATTGTATTCAATATATTCAATCTAGCAAACTGGAATGTTCTCTGTGACAATGCAAATTGGAAAGTGGACTCAGCATTTTGTGAGCCTGCATTACATTGTTTTATGCGAATGGGCTCTGCATTTTCCTGCTTGTGTTGGCAGTTATATAGGTAAACATGCTGTACTACCTGATCACGTAACATCCTTCTTGCAGCAATAAGCTAATAAGTAGTCTGACAAATCACCACTGGCTGTGCTAGAGCTCATATCTGATGTGGGAAATTTTGTGATTGGTACTGATTTAGTTGAAAGACTTGGGTCCTATCAATTTCAAGTTGTACAAATCATTCGTTAAAACTACATGAATTTGCAGGCATCTCCAATTTTATCACCCTTTGTTTCCAAAAAAGCTCAAGAAGAATTTGGATCTTTTGGCATGAAGTCCTTCAGAACATTAGCACTCATTGGAGCGGGTGTATCTGGACTTCTAGGTTTTGCTACAGTAGCATCTGCTGATGAGGCTGAGCACGGATTGGAATGTCCAAGCTATCCTTGGCCTCATGCAGGCATTCTTAGTTCATACGATCATGCTTCGTGAGTTTCTCCTGAATCTCTTATCCCCCCTTTGCTCTCTGTTGTCTTGTTTGTTCTCTGCTTTCAGTTGCCCCGTCCCCCACTTTCCTTGCCCCATCAGGAAAAAGGATAAAGATGTCAGGATTTTACGTGTATTTCTGATAAAGAATGTTCTGTGAAGTGTATACTTCCATCCTTTTAAAGAAAAGGATAAGGATTTCAGGGTATCTGCAGATTTTGTGATAGAGGGATTTTGCCAGGTGCATTTCAACAATAATATGGGTCAATCACTTTAAGTACACTACATTCAATTTGCATTTATATGGCATAGCATAGAATGATCTTTCTAAATGAAGTGTTGTTCCATTCTAATGTTTGGCCTGAAAACATGGAAGTCTTCTATGCTATGGAAAAAATGCCAAGCACCGACTATGAATATTGCTGCTCATTTGGTTTACAATTGTACTTCTTGTCTCTTTAATTTCAAAATGCCAATATATAGAACATCGAGACTTTTTGCATCTTTAACCAGCTTACGCAGAAAAGATTCCATATTCTATGCCAATAGATTCATGACATCCATGTACTGAATCGTCAAATGAGCCATGTTAAGGAAGCCCAAGCTTATACGCGTTGGCCCATTCCGTTCAGAGAAAACACTCCTATACTGTGTCTAGTGGGGAGTTTTTTCATCTCAAAGAATAAGCAGATCTTCATATTTCGCATTTTACCTTACCTTATCAAAAGAAGAAAAAAGCTTGTGCTTTGCTTAAATTTATACTGCTGGGATAAAAAGAAAGTGATCAAGACCTGCTTACAGAATTCAACTAGCTATATAGTTTTATTTTAGTTGAATTATTTTTGGTGCTCTTTTGGCAACAGGATTCGTCGTGGTCACCAGGTTTATCAGCAAGTATGTGCATCTTGTCATTCAATGTCACTTGTTTCATATCGTGACTTGGTCGGGGTGGCATATACAGAGGAGGAAGTAAAGGCTATGGCAGCTGAGATTGAGGTGGAGGATGGGCCTAATGATGAGGGTGAAATGTTTACCCGTCCTGGTAAACTGAGTGATCGTTTTCCTCAGCCATATCCAAATGAAGCTGCTGCTAGATTTGCTAATGGGGGAGCCTACCCTCCCGATTTAAGTCTTATTACAAAAGTATTTCCGCCTTTCTGTTTCTGTTTTTTTTAAGAATAAATCTCCTTTTTGTTCCTATTTCAGTCATTACTGTTATCTGCCCCATTTAGCTTTCATTCTGTTTCTCAGGCACGCCATAATGGTCAAAACTATGTGTTTGCTCTTCTTACTGGCTATCGTGATCCTCCTGCTGGTGTTTCGGTATGCATCATTGTCCTTTGTGTATCTTAGACTCTTTAAGTTTTCGATCTTGAAGCCTTTATACCTTCTGCACTGTTGGTTTTCGACTTTCCATATGATTTTTTTTTTCTTTTTGATAACCAAGAAATCCCTGAGGAGCAGAATGGGCCATATGAGCAACTTTTTCAAGTGAAATTAATTCTCATTCACGGTCCTCTCTAAACATTTGAATCCACATGTTTGTCTCTAATTTTTTTTTTCTTTTTGTTATTGTACCTTGTGTTGTAATCGAAAAAGGAAATTACCCCTAACATGTGACACAAGAACATTATGACACAGTGATTTCTTTCCGACTGTAAGCAAAGTAGGATAAGTCTCCAGCCCTTGTCATGATGTATTTGACTCTGCAGCGAGAGGACAGGGTTCGTGAACTGCTTTGACACTGATAGGCATCTTATTCTATGTAATCTGAAGCTGTGACCTGAATTTAAATCAACAATCCTACAGTACAAATTCATTAATTTAACCAAATCACTTATGGGAATAGAGTAGTGAGAGGATCAGAGTATGTTGGATCACACTTATAGTTGCATAGGATCTCACATGAGAATTTATGATCCTGTTTGTAGGATTGTATAAGATCAATTCAGGCAGTAGATCTTAAGGCTTCACTCGGTCACAATGATCCTAGTATCCTACTAATTTGTCATTTTATGAAATTCCCATTTTGTATTTTGTTAACTTGTATTGGCTGTGCAACAAATTCCAAGACCAACAGGTGCAAATAAACCGTATAATATAATATAACTAACCATGTATATTTGCTTGGATCTTAAAGTCCTACTATGATCCAATCATGGGATCCTAAAATGATCCTATCTAGGATCTCCATTCTAGAAACATCTCATGGTGCATTTGTTGGTTTGCTTACTTAGCCTTCCTAATTGTTGTGGTTGTTTGTGAGCATAATCTAATCAAAGTCAACCATTTTATTAGCTGAAGATAATTAGATTTTTTTGTCCACACAATACTGGCGTTCCTTGTCTCTTTGACTGATCTGTCAAGCTACAACCATACTGTAGATTCGTGAAGGACTGCACTACAATCCTTACTTCCCTGGTGGAGCTATTGCAATGCCAAAAATGCTTAATGATGGTGCTGTTGAGTATGAAGATGGTGTCCCTGCAACAGAAGCTCAGGTTGGTCCCTTTGTCACTTGATTGGAGCTGTCTGCATGTAGTTTCATAGAGATGAGCTACACTACTATGTTTCAGTATAAATAAGCTAATTTCTCCTTGTATTGTTGTGTAGATGGGGAAAGATGTGGTGTCATTTTTAACTTGGGCTGCTGAACCAGAGATGGAAGAGAGAAAACTGGTCTGTTGTTTTTGGTATATGCACAGATGATGATGTTTGTGTTATTAATATATGTTAGTTTCTGATATATTTGCATTTCCACTGCAGATGGGCTTCAAGTGGATATTTGTACTGTCCCTTGCACTACTTCAAGCTGCTTACTACAGGCGTTTGAGGTGGTCTGTTCTCAAGTCACGGAAGCTGGTCCTTGATGTTGTCAATTAGAACATCCCCTATTCAAATGCTTGTGGAGCAGGCAAATAATATTATCTTTCTCAAAATGCTTTTGTTGTTTGACGTCTTACTCTGGAATGGCCTGGTTTTTGGTAAAGCGAACAGGCTAAAATTTTCCTTCTATTTGGAGTTGAAATAAGAGGCCCGTGTAATTTTTATAGTGGGGAGACATTCTCGCCTTGTTTTTTAGGCTGTAACCCCTGTTTGTGGAGCTGTCTGGCTGTTGTGAAACTTTGCTCTCCAGATTTTTAGTTTTGTGACTTGACATACAATTTTATTGCACTTAAAAAAATCCTATTCCAAGGGTTACCAATACGATTAATCAAATAAGAATTTTACTAGTAAGTTTATTGTTATTGGTTGGCGGATTTGCAGTTTACGTGTTTTACCATGAATAATTCATTACTCAGTTGTGACAAATAATAGTGTTTTCGCTGCCTTTACATTGAAATTCTGCTTACTGAGAAAATATGATAAAAACGTGATGTAATTCTTGCCTAGTGGTAAAATGTGTCTCAGTTTAGTACGGAGTAATAAAGTGACTTAAATCTAAATTTGTGGTATTTGACATATTTTGAAATTTTACATCTAATTTTTTAAATTAGCCAGCAACTTGGTAGAATTACATTCTTGAAGAGCAGAGGCAATTTTTATCATCTAGTGTATTCTTTCTTCACTATTGAAGGAGAGAGGTTATTAAGAGACCACATTCAACGGACAGTGTAAGGTATAATATCACAATCGAATTGCGTTTTCTTTTCTTCTCTCCTAGTTTTATGAGGAAAAAGGAAACACAACTTGTTCTTTTTGAACCAATTAGAAACCAGCCAATAGTCATGTTCCACATACTTAACTTATAATGATAAACCCAACTTGTCTAATTCCAACTAGCTGTCAGCGTCCGCCACGCGTCCTTTCCATTAATATCAGATTATTATAAAAAGAAGAATTGACTTGTATATTTTGATTGGCTATAGATGAATTATTAAAGCAAACTAGTTATTTATTGGTGCACAAGATTTGATCTCATATAAAACTAGATTTCCTGTCTTTTTAGGGTTCTTCCTAAACGACAAGTACATAGGTGTCCACTCTCCATTCCACAATACAATTTCAAGACAAAAACACTACTAATTTATTTTATACTAAAACAAGTAACATAGAGTCATTGGGAGATACTCCCTCCGTCCACAATTATTTGGCAGGTATACTAAAAATAGATGTCCAAGATTAATTGTCAATTTAAACAATCAAGAAACAATTAATCACCTTTTTTCCAATTCTACCATTAATGATAGTGTAGTTCAATTGAAAAGTCAAGTAGACTTTTGGTATTCTTGGTATAGTAGGGTTATATTAGTCAAATTATACCTCCTATTAAATTTTCCTTGAGGGATGTGCATGACCTTACCCTGACAAACAATTGTGAACGGAGGGAGTATAACGTGACGCATCAAGTAGAAACAAATCCATTTAAGATAAACATAAAAATATTCATTAGTTTTGACTTAGTTTAACGTAATACTATATACTTCACAACCAATTGACTTTCAGAAAATCATATATCTTAGCATCAATATTGAATGATTGCGCTCGATTACTTATAAATGATTAATAGCTTGGGGAAATTATTATTTTTATTATATACGATATAATTTTTCAGTAAAAGTATATCATGACTACTTTATTATAACAAATTAAACTATACTTAAGTGAGAGTATTGCTAGGAGTGAGGACCACATAAGGGGGAGAGAAGCAATGGAGTAATACTATATGACACCTGATGTCGCAAACAATTCCTCTCATATTTATTGTCTCACTTTCCAAAAGTGGTCGAGAGAGAAATTTCATATCCAATGAATATAATGATTCAAATTAAAGGTGAAGAAAACGTTGTTTATTGTTAGTGAAAAACTTACAAAATAACAAAAATACAAGATTACAATTGAAAATAAAAATGAAGAAATAAATCTCTTCAGGCTGAGGCGCGGATATCTCGCTCTCTTTAAGGAGATTCATGCCCACTGCAGCAAATGTTTTTCACCGGTCCAGCAGTAGTTCTTCTTGACTTGTCCCCTCCAGGATACAACAGCCTTCACACAAAGTATAACTCAACAACTCTGGACAAGAGTTGAGTCCAAAGCTCCACAAAAAGAACACCTCCCTTCAACTAATAAGAACTCTCTTTTTGACAAACTTTATGCACTCTATATTTTCCTTGTGTGTTGTTTCTCCCAAATCAAATGAATGCCATCACTATTTATACTAGAAGAAGTCTTCCTAGCAATGAATAGGAAGATAATGGTGTAGTAAATAGTGAAGATAATGGCCTTAGAAGTTACATAGGTTACAAGGTATAAATGATGAATTAAGAGTGAAATGAAATGAGGGTATCCAATGCCATCAATGGCTAATTTCTCTAACGGATTGCTACTCAACTTATTGAAGAATTGGAATGAGCACTAACTCCAAAATAAGATGGAGTAATGCAGCAATAAAGGAGTTCCAACGGCAGCAAATGAAATGCCACCTAACCGTTGGAAGGCAGCAACCAAAAGTAAGTAAAGGATAGCAAATTAATATTACAAAGAACTAATATTAAAATGCTAACAAAACCAACATTTATTACTATAGAATAGAAGGGATGAAGTAATTATAATACTAATATTTTGTAAGCAATTCGTTTAGAGACTTCAATATTATGCCATGTGTAGTGTGGATACCTCAATGGAAGCATCCATGTGAATGTGTATGCATATAATATATATATATATATACATTCAATTTCCTCAAATGAAGTTATATACTATAAATGATCACTACACATATATAATCATTCTCAAGAGACAACAGGAAGCAACTCATGATATACACAAACATCAATTTCAGGTAAAATTATCTTTCTCCAAAATACACATACAAATATATTACTTTGCCATTCATTATTGTTATATCGGAGGGAGCAAGCAAGCTAAGATAGACTATTTTCCGAAACTCATCGGAATAGTATAATATGTATACTACTCTTTAGCAATATAATTATCCTGTTATGCTAATTTGAACTAAAGTTTCTGTTTCCAAAGAAAAATGTGTTATTGTACTAGGCAATCATCTAATTATTTCTATCTGAAACCCAAACTAGTTAGATTGTTGATATATATCTATATCTTTGTCAATACATTAGAAAATATTGTCACATACGACTTTTCCTTCTAAGCCACATGTCTTGCTGTCGTTACTGACTCGTTTACATATACTCCTAGCAATATATGTTTTCATCGCAGACCCATAAAAATTTCATAAACAAACAAATACATATATCATTTTATTTTATTTTAAAAAAAAGAAAAGTAATTAACATGTTTGTTTGTATGTCATCGGGTGAGGCCAGGCAATATATATTGTAGCATGTTTGTATGTCAAAAAATAAATCTTGGGTCTAATTAACTCAACCTCAAATGTTAGTCCATTATGGAAGGATTGCTAAAATCAATATAAAGAGTTCAAATTCATCAGTAAATACCCGGCTTCACGATCAGAGAATCTATGGGAGCTTTTTAGATCAAACTTTAGTAAGATTGAATTATGGGAAACGTGAATAGACATGTACAACTCAGGCTTTTTGTTTTTCTTTTTCGCTTCTAGATTTCATCATTCATTATATGTAACTTTGTATGAATTACTAATAGTTTCCGTATACTCCTCCCTAACACAATTCTCCCTCACTGTGCTTCAGGGACATGTATCTAAAAGTTAATCATTTGTACATTTTTTTTTTTTAAAAAAAAAAACTATTACAAATTTTGAAGCAAAATTGTTGGATTACTAAACTCATACTAATTCATGTCCTCGTAGTATGGTTTTCTGATTTTATGTATTACAAGTAGCAATAAACTTGCTTCTTTTTCAACCAAACTTAAATATGTTTCGTTGAGACAAGTTATTAAATGGTTATATATAATTAAAGAGAAAAGCAAGAATATTCCTCCCTCTGTCCTAATTTATGTGACACTTTTCATTTTTCGAGAGTCAAACAGTGTAAGTTTGATCGGAAATTTGCGCATGAAATCTTTAATTTTTTTGAAATGAATTTTATATATTTGTAAACTACGTAAAAAGTACTATAAATCAAAAAATTTAAAAAATCTATAAAAAATTACGATAAAAAATAAAATTATTTGAATCTCAAAATTTAAAAAGTGCCTAATAATTTTATACTATGTAGGAAGGACCTCACTATCATAATTCATAGTTGTAAGAAGAAAAATGAATGGAAAGGGCAGGTGGCATCAGATTCTATGAATGTAAGTGAGTAGTATATGGAGTAACTATTAGGTGACAAGCTCCAATCACAAATCAATTCAATTGTGTGACCTCACCTAACCTATTTTATTTTATTTGATTGATGGGAGTGGGACCTAATTTTGATCTGAACCATCCACGCGCCCAATAAACCATGCTTCTCCTCACTCGCTTCTTCCCATTACATTAATTGCCCACCTTTATGACCATTCCTTTCTCTATACATCTCTTATTTTTTTGTTTGAGAATATAATTAAATATTAAAAATATGATTTTTTAATAAATTAAATGATCATACACTTTAATATGATATCAAAATAGACTTTAGATTAAATTTTGTCACTATTTAAAATTAAAAAGAATTTCCATAGGTTCAGCAATCAAACCTCACTGTCATTTAAATTAAAAAGAATTTTTACGTATTTGACCAATGAAAAAGAATATTATTTCTATAATCACAATCACTTAGCATTTGTATTTTCTAGGATTTGAAATCAATTTTTTCTAAAAATTCATTTACTTGTTTACGCAGTCTATACATCCCTTTATACTTTGTTCCAAAAATAATGTTATTTTTTATAGTTGAGAATTATTTATTTTTCAAAATTTCTTATTTATGTTAAAAAAACATTCTCCTTTCCAATAAACCATTAATATAACAAGCTATAAGGATTTTTTTTGCTGTGCCAAAAGTTTTTTATTTGTTATATTATCCAATCATAACACTATCCTATTTTTATTAAATGAAATAAGAGAAGTATTCTTTCTCATCACTGTAGATTATAGTATAGTCTTTCCGTATTTAAGTTTGAAATAAAAGGAGGGAAGAAATATCGGTGATTTTGACGATGAAATAAGGAGAGTGGGAATATGGAATACAAAAATAATTAAAACAAATGGACACGCGTCTAATTAATGGAACCTCCTAGAAAAGCATTCCCACTTTGCTTCTATCAAGGTACAAACGTGTCGACCTTTTTTTCCTCAGTGCTCACTCTACGTGACCTCACCTTATTGGCTCTCACTGCCACACCAATCACAGCAACTCTATTTTCATTTTCCCTGGGACCCACCTGATCTCACCCCACCAATCACATCTCATCACTGTTTTACGTTTAACCCTAGACACGTGTTGCTTCCTAACCCTATGAACTAACTGTCCCTGTAACTATGATAATCCTCTCGGCATCCGGCAAAACTAAATTAGTATTAGTATTTCTATATAAAAACTGCTCAACAACAGACCTCTTCGGCCCGAATGGACCTTGGAAATACTTGGGCCGGGCCGGGATACACAGGTACGCTCAAAGATACCACGATAATCAACCAGATGATGCTCAGGTTCCGGCCTATTGCGCCCAAGCCCGTAGCTAATTCTTCGGGCCCGGGCTCTACGCCGGAAACTCTTGTTGCTGGGAAAAGAAGAACAAAGAGAAAGTACGTTAGAGTTAAGAAAAATAACAAGTGCAAGATTAATAGTAAAAAAGAAAAAAGTGATGATCATCAAACTGTTGTAACTCTTCAGCTACTGCCCGAAAGTAGTGGAGGAGTTAAAAGTTTGCCGGAGAACAGATCTTACCCAGAAACTATCAACTTTTTGGTTCAAGACCGATCAATATGGATAAATAACAATATTTTATCAGTCGGTGCACCGGATCCGTCAGATCGGACGTCAGTAGAGATCCGATCTCCGATGGTTGTGGAATCATGGGTGATGGTGGACGGTTTAACAAACACTACTTTGGTAGATTTATCAGCTTTAGGAGGTACGGACATGGAGAAGATGATGAATCTACAGCGTGACACGTGTCCGGGGTTCATATCGGACGGTTTTGATAGCGTGAAGTGGGTGAATCTGGCGTATCGGAGAATGATAGATCCGGTAGAAGGTGGAGGAGAACCACCGGAGATGAATGTGCGGTTAGTAGTGAAGGAGAATAAAAGTGCACCATTATTATTATTGCCAAGTTTTGCATGCTTGGTAAGAATTGTGTATACATGGAATAAAGTGAAGCAGTCAAGGACAATGCCTTGTGATGTATGGAAGATGGACTTTGGGGGATTTGCATGGAAATTTGATGCTAATGCTGCACTTAGCTTGGGACGTTGAAGGGTAAATAAACCCGGCAATAGTAATTCAATCTAAGGTAATGTTATTTTTATATATAAATGTCATCAGAACTGATGATATGAAACCCTAAGTGAAAAAAATAATGTTCCCTAAAGTTTGTGCTTTGGCTGATAACTAAATCTAGCTAGGGCAAAAATGATGCATAGCTCTCCTTTTATGTCTTGTTGTTCAGCTTTAATTTTAATACAACTAGTACTTATTGTTGAACAAGGAAAGAGATTCATACTTGGAAGGAGCTTAACTAAATGAAAACACTCTCCTTAGAACCAAGAAATTGACAAGTCTCAAACTTATAAGTGTGTTTAATTTGAGTATTTTTTGTATACTAGACTTTAAAGTTCCTCCAACACCTAATTATTTAACCTGTAATATTGCTTAATTTACTTATTCGAACACGAAGATTTTTTCTAAACAGCATAAATTTTTATTTTGTATCCCATTATATCATGGCATTTCTAACATTTCATTTATCTTGAAATGTTTTCAGGTCTTGATAGAATTTTTTCACACTCTACAATTTTTGAAATTTGGATTCTGAATCCTTAAATATTTTCCATAAAGGACTGCAATGCATCCCACACCCAGACATTGCATTTGTTTTTTATGTCAAATATGTGTATTGACTACCAAATACCTACAACAAAATTTAGAAATAAGAGCCAAATTAAAATGGAAAAAAATTATATATGCTAGAGATAATCTACAGTGAGTTTACAACAATAATGCGAATTAATTAAGCTCTTCTCTTATGGGCCTTTGCACACTAGATGTATCTAAAGAGGAAATTTTCTACTCTATTATTCTCGAAAAGAATGAGCATTATTCTCCACATTATCTTGTAGTTTGTTCAAAACAATCGTCTGGCCAACTTTTTGGTCAAAGAAAAATAGACAGTAAAGCACAATATTCATTGGATAGTTAAATCACATGATAAACATTGACTATTGAATATTCTTCATTTTTTCTGTATTATATTTAATTTGTTTCTCCTTTATCGATCTCACATACTATATAGGATTATGACTAAAGATAACTTATTGTTTTTAATTAGTGGAGCTAGCTAGGTAGCTAGTATTGAAATAATTGGACAGAGTTAGGTTGCAACTAAAGTATGTAATCACATTGCTATATGCTTTATTGAATCTAGAGACCATATTACATCACTTCACTGCTTCATCAGGACGCCTGCCTAATAAGACGTAAACTGAAAACTGTATATTATCTGCTGTTTTCTTCGGTTAATGTGTTTTTATTATCGGTTGTGTCTTTCTCTTTCAACTTTCATTACTGTAAAAATGACATAGGAGTTTTTACAAAGCAATTGTAATTTACTCAATCTAAGTTTATAACAGTAAAGTTATTAAAAAAAATTGTCACGTAAAGTAATTAATTTTACCTAGTATATAGCAATAAATTACCTTTATTTGTGATAGTGGGCAACGTTTCATGACATTAGTACTATTATGATGGATAAAATATTGTTACTTAAAAAGGCAAATACTATAAATTACAATTTCATTGATATTAACCCTCTTATCCTGGCATCTGTGTTAAGTTATAGTACTACGTACGGGTAAGAACACAATATTCTCTATCTTAAAAAAAAAATTGCATTTGCTTAGCTTGATAATCTTAAACAATTAGTGAAATTATTTATTAAGAGTACCTAGTAGGCTGAAACTACACATTATTAACGAGAGAGTATCTGAACATAGTTGGTTGATCGGAAAAAGCTCAACTTTAAGATATACGGATCGAGATTGTTGTGGACTAGTAAGTATTGATTTTTTCAATGCTTAATCATATATTTGAGTTTAATCTCTAAATATATTAATAGTGTCTTTGTTATGAAACACTTTTAATATAAAATATTTTGATATAATTCAAATTTAATTGAGTCCGGTTAGAAAAACTAACAGTTGAATATATGCGAGATGTTAGAATTTAGATGTGTACCTATTAATCACGGATTTCTACACATAGGTATTTTTTCAGTGTAGTTTCCTGTTTTTCTATTTATAGTACCTTATTTCATTTTAGATGTGAATGGAAAGAATAATTATAAGGTGATTTTTCTTTCGATTGTAGATTTATCTGGGTTATTATTTAAAATAAGCTGCAAAGTAATTATTAGAGTGTTTAGACCAAGTATAAGTTGGTAACCCCCAAATATGATACATAACTTGTGTACTGTCAATTAACTACCCGCGTTTGTAAATATATTTTTTACTAGGAATTCTTTTCTTTTTCTTCTATTTTCGGAAGAGGTAAATTAAAGATAATATCAAAATATTCTTTAATTTTGTATTTTTAAATATGTCATGAGTTAAAATTAAAGAGCTGAGAAAGAGATTTTATTTTTTTTGCTTAAACATACTAAAAAATGATTAATGTTTTCGTCCTATATTTTTTTAGGTTATTTCATTCCTTTTTAGCAAGTCTTTAATTTGACATGTTTTTAATTCAAAAGCATAAAATTTAATTTTTATTCCCGTAAAATTATACATCAAAAACAACAAACAAAGTAATTCGAAGAGTGGAATGAAATAAAAGGAACACGTGTGGATCCATTTAGGGGGAGAAGAACCACGCCACGTCCTTCTTTTGCTTTGCTTTTTACTTTCTTTTTTGCAACCTGCTTTAAATTGTTTTCTTTTTGTTTAAATAATCAAATGTCCTCTTTCTTAAAATTCTGCACTTCAACCAAATTAAGAAAAAAGAAAAAACAGAACATTATTACTAATATTCTTCAGCAACCAATAGAATGCCTTTTCTAGTGATAAAATATGGATCAATTTCTTTGATGGCAAGTGTAAGGTATTATAATTTATAATTCATGTACTACATTAGCCATTTATATAATTCTGGTTGCCGGCACAAATAAATATCATATAAAAGGTGGTGGAATAAGAATACAAAAATTAATAATACATCAATTTAATTACATTATTATTGTCACTGAAACAATCCTCGCTCAATTATTTCTCCGTACGTTACAATATCTACGTGACTTAAAACGACCCTTCAAAGTTTTTATACATTGAGGTGCGTTTAGTCACACATTTTTAAAAAATATGGATTGTTTATGCGGTAAAATACTTTGAAAATTGTTATTCAATGATCAGTAATAAAGGAAATTGTTATGTGGGAATCAGTAAGGAATAGATTGTCTAATTATTTTTTATGCAACTAAGAAAGCACAGCATGCACTAGTTATTCCTTTGTTATTTTCATATACGATTAACCGAACATTTGTGTAAAATTTTATACATACGAAAATTATTTATAGGAGCGGATGCATCTTATATTATATATATATATATATATATATATATATATAAGAAGTTGCGAGTCATCACTTTGTTGGAACATTTTATTTATATTTCAATACCATCGTTTAAACATAATCATTTTGCAGTGCACTAGCTAAGTGTGCCCTTTCCCATCACGAATTTCTTTTCAATTTACATCCTTCAAAGATGCTATTCCAAACTTAATGAGCATAATAGTGAAATAATTAAAATAGGCAAATTAATTTGAGCACAAATATTAAATAGAGATTGATCAAAGTGCAAACTAAATATTATAGCCTCTAGATAAACATGCAACCACAATCTCTTTCAACTTGGATTTTTCATATTTTAATTAGTATTAAAGATAGTATATTAAAATCAAAGTTTGATTCAGAATTTTAAGACGATAAGTACACTAATACAATAAAGAGGTAGATCTATATGATATAAAAAATGTCGATTGAACTTGGACAACACTACAATTTTAGATTTGAATATTTTAACTTTATTTTCTCTGATAAATGAAAGAATTTCACTTCAATAAGTGAAAAGAAAAAAAACAAAGCTAATTAATTTATAATCATAAACTAATTAAATAGTTTAACCTTAACCGAATTGGCTAACCATTTTATACTGCTATCAACACAATAACTATCTACATCCATATATCTATTTAAGTTAATTAACCTTAAGCTAATCAATAAATAAATGATAAATTAAAAGGGTTTGAATGATGCTGATTAATTTGAAGTCATCACACTATGCGCGATACATATATATTAATCGCCTAAGTAATTAACATTTTTTATGTTAATTACAAATGCATAATCATAAATTTGAATGTCATCTATTATTCTTAATACTTCAAATAAAGTTCCGTGAGAAGTCATTCACTTGTTACTTTATTAGATGTTTGATTATATTTGATATGGAAAACGAATTTGATTTTAGGATAAATTTTAGGAATCACATAGTTTTAATATGAAATTACAATCTATCTCTCTTTAGTTTGTAATTACATTAATCCCTTAAAAAGTAACACAAATTGGATACATTAAAGAGTATCTTGGATACATTATAACATAAACCGGATACACAATATGTAGCTCGAACACATTAAAAACTAGCTCGGATACATTAAAACCTAGCTCGGATACATTATAAAATAAAACCGAAAATATAATATGTAGCTCGGATACATTAAATACTGGCTCGGATACATTAATATGTAGCTCGAATACATTAAAGAAATAAAGGATTTTACAGATTTTTAAAAATATGATATTTGAAATAAGGGAAACATAACATGTGTATTTCAGTAATTTTTCCTTAATTTTACCGAGGGAATGAAAGTGGAAAGGAACCACTTCAAAATGCTGAAGACCAATATATTGGGCCTCGAAGTGATTTACTTGGTCTTGGTGGGCCAGTGTGCGGCTGGTCTGGCCCATGTCTATTATTGGGTTTTCCCAATCTAGGCCCGTGTATACTGAGACACACAAAATTATGCTCATAATTACTCAATATGTCCCATTTTAACGGTTAAGTTATTTCACGCTATCAAGAAAAGAGTAAATATAACCGATAATAATTTATTATATTTAACAAAATAAAATTAATCATTTTTTCTCAGATATTGTGCATGCTTCTTTAATATTGAAGGTATAGTTTGAAATAGTTATTAGCTTCAATCTTATACTTCTAAAGTGACAATTTATTTAGCTAAAGAGATAATTATAATGAGATAGGGAGAGTAATCTGTAGAACATATATTTGTATATATATATATATATATATATATTGACATTTTATGTATCTAACTGAAAAGAAATTGATATAAGATATTTACTTAGTTTATAGAATTTAATTTTGTACATATGTAAGTTGACATTCTTACTTTTAAAAAATATATATAAAAAATCGCGCAAAGCACATACAAATTCACTACTATAAAAATAAGTAATTAATTTGAGTTAGTAATGCTTGCATTAGCAATGCATGTATTAGTTATGCTTGCATTAATTATACATAGATTATTTTAATGTATTGTTTGGTTTGATGCGTTAAAAATAGTACGTATTGCATTAAATAAATATATTTATAAAGATACCCTTCAATTTTATGGTGGAAAAGATGTAAAAAAAGTTTTGGGGGGCAATTGAGTCTTTTATCATATTAATGCATGCATTAAAACCATTGCATTGCTAATACCTAGAAATCCATGGTATTAGCAAATACATACTCCCTCCATTTCATATTAATTGAATTGTTGAGACACTTTTCATTTTTCAAATTAACTTAATAGTTCAATTTTCAAGACTACTTTTAGAATGTTTTTTCAATTTTACCCTTCATTAGTTAGTATTGGAATTAGTTATTAATTAATGTTTAGTTATTTAATCATAATTTTAATAATAACTAATAAGGGTAAAAATAGAAAGTTAAGCCTAATTTATGTCTTAAATCTTCTTTTCTTAAAGAGTGTGAAACACCTCAACAATTTAATTAATATGAAATGGAGGGAGTAGGTTGAAAAAGAGTAACAAACAAGGTATTAGTAATACACAAGGCTAATACATGCATTATTTAAAATTTTATAATTTTGAATATACCACATACCATGTGACAAGTTGAAATCAAAAGGTTGTTAATTTTTTTTATATATAAAAAATAGACTAACAAGAAAAAATAATAATAAAACAACTAAATTGAAACAAATTAAACATAACACTTTGAGAAAACAATTAATAATCCTATTATTACCGACGATCAATTTTAGAAGCAGAACACAAACCTACTTCCGATATTCTGAATTCTTATTGAACAGATCAAGATTTTTTTTCCAAAAAAACTTTAAAAAGAGAATTGTTTTCCTGATCCAAAGACCAAACAACACACTTTTTATTTATATATTCAAGGGACAAGGATCCTAATAGATTCAGAATCTTCTAATTTGCAAAAAAATCATAAATTAATGATCTAGATCTTTAGTACTACAAAATAATACCATCCGTTGGATTTGCCGCCATTTTTTTGACGGTTGAGATTTCGCGAAAGTCGTTATAAAAGTCAACAATTCTCCCTATTTAAAGAAGTTAGCGTTTCGAGAAACCCGTTTTCTTTACTTCCCTCACTCTTAACAGAAAGAAACCAAAAAAAAAATCGATAGCGAGAGAAAAACAAAAACAGAGAAAAAAAAACTTATCTGTTTGAAGAAGTGGTGCTTCGAGCTTTCAGCTTCCCCTGTGATCACAGCGGTTGCCTATAATTTCTTCAAAGGTTCGCAAGAATTGCACTTCTTGAAGGTTTGGAGGTCAAATTGGGTTAAATTCACAATTTTAGGGTTTACTGTTTTGATATTTACAGCTTATTCTTCTTGAATTTTCCTCTGTATTTCGTCGAATCATTTAGTATTGGTGTAATTGGGCGTTGCCGCCGGGGTCAGGAGCTGATTAAGCGAAGGTAATTTATATTACCAAGCGCATCTTGTTAACTACTTAAGTTTTCTTTTTTGTTAGGAATAGTCAGTTGCGTCAAATTGAAGCTGTGAAGCTGTGAAAATAGTGAGGACTCTGTGTAATTGTCTTGTTAATTATGAAGATTTATTAGGTATATATATTCAATTTGTATTTCCCATATGTTAATTTTTCATGATAAAGTTCGTAAGGTTTCAATTAAAGGAAAACTAGTGGTTTTGAATGCACTTGCAATTTAATATTACACCTCACTTATTTTTTTTATTAGTGACGAATTATTCATGGGGAAACGCATTGTTTCTTTGGATTTTATGCGGTGAAGTTTAGCTCATATATATATATATATATATGAAAGAATTTGTAACTACAATTTTAAGATCAATGATAATATAAAAGAGAGAAATGAAAATTGAAAAACATAGCTAAATACTACCTCACATCACAATTAGTGGGTGTGGCATCAATATAGATAGGTCTGAAAAGAAGGAATGCTCTACCTTGGCGGTATGTGGATTCTCGAGGATCTGAGCTCTGATTAATGCTAGACATGACCCTGAAAATATCGACCTTGAACTCAAATAAGGGTTGCAATAAACAACGATAATGGGCCGTTATCCCTAAGTTCTCAGTAGGACATCGACAAATGTATGAACCTACAGACCATAGTCTGGCTATTCTTCTTAGAACCAATTGTTTTTTTTATGGAATTCTATCTCAAAACTCGGTGAAAATGGGGTTGCCCCTCTACCTGTTTCCACTTGAAAACTAGACTTGGTCCACCAACCAGGTTGGAACTCGTGACTAGTGCCTACTATACATCTCGTGTGGTATTGTAAAACCAAATTCTTAGGTGCTTATAAATCAAATCCTTAAGCCCTTGGGGCTCATTTTCCTTACATGGGATAAATGAAGACGAGGTACTAGCATACAAGCTTTTTAAAAAAAAATAATCGGGTAATGACAAAATTTGGAAGTTTTGAAATTTGTCTTCATTCCTAACTTCCATAATGAATACATACTATTCTTGGAGCGCTTCATAGCTCCATTGCTTTCCCTCCTTATTCAGTTATACCTTGACCTCAGGGTTTGAAATCAGGAAATAGAGGACGAAAAAACTGGAATCTTCCAATGTAGTCCAGGGCAAATTTATAGGAAAAATTTAGGGCATGTGAACCCGTGATCTCTCGTAACCGAGTAATTTATGTATATATTTTCTAACATTAGTATAATATTAGATGCCGACACTCATGCTACAAGAAGACTAAATGGTTCACTCTGTTGTAGGTTGAGTTATTTATTTAGAGGACTGAGGACTAGAGATCAATTCCCACTAAATACATTTTTTCCTTTTTTTTTTTAGTGGTGCATCCATGTTCTAGAATCCCTAGATTCGCCACATAATGTAGCTTTCTGGTAACCAGATTTGCATTGTTGCAGATCATACGTGTTTTAGATTTCACCAGTATTTGGGGTCTTTAGTAGCTTGATAAGGTCCAAAGTACTTTGGGTAGCTTAATGGTCCTTCTAATAGCCACTGATGTCTGCCTATTGGGTTGTAATCTAAGCAGATGGCTTCCAATTATTCCTTGAGCGGAGTTGTGGACATTCATGTATCTCATATGGTTCTCTAGGCAGCTGTCGACTTCCTTGGGTTATCCATCTATTTGTGAAGGGTAGAAAAGCTCTGTTGTTGTTCGACCTGCATTCATTAAAAAGGTTCCTTTCTAAACGAGAGTCTGCAGGGACAATGTGGTGAGTAGTCCATGCAGGTTATTGTCTGAGAACATTCTAGCAACTTGGAAAACAGTGAAGAGTGTGTCAATGAAAAAAAATGAGCTTGTATGCTATAACAATCTACAATCACAAAGATGGTGTTACCCTCTGTCTTGGCCGCACCTTTATTATATCCATGACTATGTACTCCTTTGCTTTCTCTAGAATTGGTAGGGTTTGTTGAAACCTAGGTATGTCACATCCTCTACTTTGCACTTTTGACAAGTATCACACACTTGAACCTATTTTTGGCATTCCTTGACTAATGAATGCCACTAAATACTTATCTGTCTCTTCTTAATGGCTAGGGCAAACAAGTGCCCCTCTGATGAATCATGTATTAAATAACTTTCCCTGGACCATTATACCTCAGCTAATCTATTTTGCAAGGAGGTCTCAGTAATAGCCCCCTCACATGATTCTTTTTATCAGCCCCTGAGACCTTCGTCACTTTATAGCTAAATGTTATCAAAAGCGAAACAAGATAGAAAAACAACAAGTACTTGCTGGGGCTTTTTTGTGCAAGGAACAATTGAAACACGAGTTTTAGCAAGGTAAAGGGTAGACTAGATGCAAATTTCTAATTTAGCTTAGTAACTAACCTGCGCTGATCATCACTTGAGGAGCAAATTGATATCATAATCGTGATCACCATCATATTTATCCTACGAGTATTTTTAACAAATAATACATCCCCAAAAGGAAATCACATCTTAACAATGAAATGTGATCCATGTCAGCTCCTTCTCATAAATAAAAAGCTGAAAATGGTAGGTTGTGTCTCTTGGCTCTCTCCCTTCTGCACATTTAAAGCAGTTGAGCAGAGACCATTCAGTCTGCTATATCCAGGTGTGATCAATCGGAGAGAGTCAGGTTTAAATTCCTGCCAACAATAGATCTTCCTTATTCATCATCAGAGTTCCTTGAGCAAGTATAATCGTTGCAGGAGGAGAGCTTTCAGCACTCCCGATAGCCTCCATCTTAATAAGCTGAGTCTCTATAGGTACATCCTGCGATAAACACCTTCACAACAGCAAAAGAGAGAAGACAATTAAATGAAGTTGATTTCTCAGATGGTCACTTAACTAGAGTTATTCTCTCATAAAGTCACTTTCTTTGATGGAAAAAATTGAAATCAAGAAGAAAGGTGATTTTATGGGATAATAACTATTAGTTGAGTGACCATATGAGAAATCAACCCCAACTAAATTAGAGTGAGCAGTTCCAGCAGCTTTGGACCTCTTCTTTCTCTCAGTCACAAAAGCTTGAAATTTTGATTCAAGCCTTTCATTGTTGATTTGTTCGAATTTTGGGTTTTCCACCCCGGTTAATATTTAGAAGCTCCAGTGCTAATTTGCAATGAGAGCTCAAAGATCAAATAAATTACAAGAGAAGCAAATGAAATTAGAGAACAAAATTGAACAAACCAAGTAACGAAGGCAGAGAAAAAATAATAAGAGAAACGTGCTCAATTAATTTCATTCATGCACAACACATTGTGCGATTAAGGATTTAAAGGTGATGGAGGTTATGTAATTACCTCACAGTACACTGATGTCACATAAATGAGGTTATAAGAGGAAAGATGAAATTTTGTTAAACTGGGACTAAACTGTAAAACTGAAAATTTCTGAATAGAACTTTATTCGAAATGTTGTAATCTCTACATTCTACCTGTGGAGCTCTTCGTATATATATCTAGGAATTCCTGCCAATGTAGCACTTTTAGGTTTTATGGCTGGTTTCAGGATTGGCTTCCTGAGAACATCTCTTCTTTTGTGATAGGTCGGAGAAATCCATTTTTTGCTGAGGCCAAGTAGTACCTATTCTGCAGTCTGGTCGATGGCTAGGAAAGACAAGTTGCGTGGAGGTGGTTCTGCTGGTTTTGCCACTAATTATGGATCGGAGGGTTCTGGCAGTTCAGGGAGATTCGATGCTGGAATTTCCGTTTCAGGACATTCAGTTGCTCCTCAGCAGAGATGGATAAATATAAATTCTTCTTCACATGATGGTTTTGCTGTGCCCATCCATGTTATACTGCAATCCAAGCTGTCACCATCTGAGAGGAAAAACTTGGTTCTGCAGTTGAGATCTGATATTGAACAAATTAGACTTCTTCAGAAGAAAGTTGAGTTTTATAGGACAAGTGTAATTGCAGTTTCATCTTCTAGCGATATTGTTAGCTGTAGCAATGCACAGAAAGGGCTCCCTTTAGCAAGCAAGAAAAAATCTGCAGGAAACCCTGGGTTTGGAAAAAAGTCAAACCCTCTTGCTCAGAAGACACGGGGCCTGAGCAGGGAGGTGTCAGGCAGGTTTAAATCTGTTAAGCCTGCTTCAGTACCATCCCGTTCAAATGCAACATTGATGAAACAGTGTGACAACTTGTTGAAAAAGTTGTCGTCACATCATAGTGCTGGTGTATTTAATAAACCTGTTGACATAGTTAAGTTGAATATTCCCGACTATTTCACTGTCATTAAACACCCAATGGATTTGGGGACAATAAAGAAGAGGCTGACTTCAGGTGCTTACTCGAGTCCACTGGAGTTTCTTGCTGATGTGAGACTGACGTTTTCTAATGCATTGACCTACAACCCCCCTGGTAATATTGTCAATGTCATGGCTGATGAGATGAGCAAATTTTTTGAACTGAGATGGAAAACTATTGAGAAAAAGCTGCCTAAAAACGATGCTGAATTAGTGGAAGAAAAATCAGGCTTGCATGAAGAAAATGGAACTGCTTCAAAGAAGAGGAGACTTTCTCCAACGCAGCATGTAGTTATGCCAGAACTTCCTAAATCTAAGATGACTGATGAAGAGAAACATAAACTTGGTGGTGAACTAGAAGCTTCACTTGGTGATCTACCCGACAACATCCTTGAGTTTTTGAAGGAACTGAGTTCAAATGGAACAGCAACTGGAGAAGATGGAGAAGATGCCATTGAGATTGACATTGATATTCTCTCTGATGATACTTTGTTCACGTTACGAGCGCTTCTAGATAAGTTTTTGCAAGAGAAACAAAAAGGCAATGCAAGAGCTGAACCTTGTGAGATAGAGGTAGTTTACCGTCAAAGAATACATCTTCACTTACAATGTAGAATGGACACTCCACCAGTGTTTGATGTTAATGAATTATTGTTCTCTCTTATTGTTTTTTCAGCTGCCAAATGGATTGGGGCTTAGTAATTCATCCATGCACCTAGAAGGAGGTTCTTACTCGCTCTTTTGATTTCATGCACGCTATTTGTTGTTTGGTGTTAGATTTCGAACTTCAACGATTTTCCTTCTAAATACTGGAAAATATACAGATAATAACCATGTTGATGAGGAGGTCGATGTTGGTGGAAATGAGCCTCCTGTCTCCAGTTATCCCTCACTTGAGATCGAAAAAGATACAGATCCCAAAAGAGATGAGCGTATAAATACAGGGGGTCCCAATGGTAATTCAAATTGGCTATTGACTCATCGATACTTTTCGCTTTATTTCTGTTGGACATTCTTGTAGTGCATCCTACTTTTTCAATGACTCGCTTTCTGGTGACATATCCTGTTCATATCATATTTTCCTTGTATTATCTTCTAGGGCTGGTAAAATGAATTTTAAAGCCATCAAGTCATCGGACTATTTTTACCATCTTGTGGGATGTGCTCTTTTCCCTTTTAATTTTTATTAACTGGAAATCTTTGAACATTCTAAAATCTAAATTGTTGTAGTCTGATGAATCTTACATTCTGAATTGTTCTTGTTAAAATAACCTAAACTATTTTATTTCAGGTTTTCTGTTGTTGATCTTATATCTCCTTTCCTAGTTCTTCACTGCTCTACATAGTGAAGTTCTTATTAGGTTGCTGCATCGTTAATACTTTTGGAGAAATCTACTAAGTCAAGCTTGTCATAATCAACATTACTTGCTCAGAACATCTATTACTTGCTCTCTTTTTCTTTTTCTTTTGATTACCCGTCAATTTCCGGTCAAGTGGTTTACCAAATAACTGACGACCCTGGTTGATGTTGCATGATTGCTAAAAAAATGGAATGCTTGTGGTCCCGCATTTACTGCATTCGAGAAGTTCATAGATTTTTCTCTACATTAAGTTTGAAGTTATTCTAGTCATATGTTCGTGTGTGTTGGATCTAAGCTTTACCTATTTCATTTTTGAAGTTTGTGTTGGTGCTACTCTATTCTTTTTTACTTCTCTTGCCCAGCTTTCTTTTCAGTTTCTGTTAAAACTTCATCATCATTTGTACTGTGCTTCTTGAATTGAATTTATTCTTCATTCTATTTTCTTTGATAAAACTTGGAGGAACTTAAATACTTGGTGTTCCAAATTTCATGTCCATCCATACAAGTGTAGTGTTATCTCTCAATATAAAGCAATCTGGAACTACTGATTTAGTAGGGATTGCTTTACTCATTGTTAGAATTAGAATTCTGAATGCTGTCTTAACTTGTTCTTGCATCTCCCTTCCATCCAGATTCAGATTCTAGTAGCTCTTCTGATGATGAGTCTGAAACTCAAAGAACACCTGATCATGCTGAGCAGGTGAAGAGAGATCACAATAGCTTCTAAATGAACCCTCATGGTGTTTATTGCCATTAGACCAGCTTTAGAGTATTTGGAAACGTAATACATCTTTTTTTACCGGTGTTTGATCACAGGATCACAGTTCACCAGTAAAGGCAGATGGAAAGGAAGCTGGCAATAGTTTAGCTGAAGGAAATCGTGAGTTCTTTTCTGATTATGATTTCTTGATATAGTAGAGAATTCTGTTGATGGTTATCCTTTTATTTGAAACTGAGCACTTATCTGAAATGTAGGAAGTGCATAAATCTGCAGAATACCTTTAAGGTTTGTAAAGTGTGGTGATTAGTGGTTTCATGGAATGGTTATTAGGGGATCTAAATCAAGTGTTAGGTTATTAAATATTTTAGCTGTCTGGTGGTCTGAGATCCTGTAGTCAGGTTTTTTTGTTGTCTTTTCCTGGACTTCATAGATGTTGCTATCTCACTCCTTGTTTAATCTCCAGACTCTATCAGCGGCGTGGAGCAGCTGGAACAAAGTTCTCAGCAAATGCCATTCTCTGTTGAGTCGGAAGCATATCAAGATGGTGAGTTGAGAACTGTTTTTTCTGTATTTATTGTTAAAGATAAAAGGTAACGTAAGAAAAATTGGTTTATTTCCTTTTGTCTCTATTAATTTGTGGGTTCATGTGTTGCATTTTTACATTAGGAGAGAGTAGGGTCTCCCCTGGAAAGCTCTATAGGGCTGCTCTCCTGAAGAACAGATTTGCGGATACAATTTTAAAAGCTCGAGAGAAGACACTTGTTGAGGTGAGTAGTATCCTTTGCTTGTTATAGGCATTCTACCGCCTTTTCCATTTATTTGACCAGCGTGTCATTCCATCCTGTAATTTTGCTATAAAGGTCGAGAAGGGCGATCCGGAGAAACTTCGTCGTGAAAGGGAGGAGCTTGAGATGCAAAGGAGGAAAGGTACCCCCTATCCGAATTCCCAATATTCAACATGGAAGAAAATTCTTCTTTATGTGAATTGATAGCCTGATTATGTTAATTTCCATGATCAGCGAAAGCTAAGCTGCAAGCAGAAGCTAAAGCTGCTGAAGTAGCTCAAAGACGTGCAGAAGTGGAAGCTGCAGCTGAGGCTAAGAGGAGGAGAGAGCTCGATAGAGAAGCAGCAAGACAGGCGTTACTCCAGGTGAGTAGAAAATATATCATGTCGTAGAAGGTCAAGTACTTCAGTTAAAATATCAAACGGGACTTTCCATTTGGTTTTTGCAGATGGAAAAGACGGTAGAGATTAATGAGAATTCAAAGTTCCTTGAGGATTTGGAGATGCTGACTGCTGTCCCTTCCGAGCAGTTACACAGCTCGGTAGACGAGACCAGTCCAGATCATTCCCAGGATGGATTAGGTAGCTTCAAATTTGGAGGCAGTAATCCCTTGGAGCAACTTGGGTTGTACATGAAGGTGGATGATGATGAGGAAGAATGTGAACTGGCTACTCTCCCAAGTGATCCTATTGATGTTGAGGAAGGTGAAATTGATTAAGCTATTACCCTCTGCCCCACTGTGTTGCTGTATCATAGTTTTCAGAAATATGTGGTAGGTTTAGTAACATGAATCCCTTTTCCACCTTGAATGCCGAATTTTTTTAAGAAAAAAGGTACAGATTGAAAAAATCTGGGAAGTGTTGATCTGGAATTCAGTTTGCAATTGGATGTGAGAAAAGGAAAAAAAAAAGAATTGTGTGGAAGTCATCTGCTGTTTCACCTTTTCTGATTTTTAATCTTATTATCTATTCAGTAGTAGTGTGTAATTATGAGGATTCAATTTGTTAGGAGACGGTACCCAAGGCCCAGGATAGACCGTTAGTTTTTTTTAGAAATTACGGACGATAAATACGCAAGTATCATCTTGTTTCATGACAATTATAAAAGGAAAAATAACCTCATATATCTACTTAGGGCTTAATATTATAACAGTTTAATTACAAGTATTAACAGATTAGTTTTAATTTATAATTTAATTTATTTTATTTTATTAATTAGTTATTATTTTATAATTACATTATAATTAATAAGTAAGAGAAATAACATTAATATTAGAGAATCAATTGTCATTATCTCCTGCATCATTTTAGGGATAACATTAATATTAGATAATCAATTGTCATTATTTCTTGCACCATTTTAGGGATTTTTTTTCCAGATTTAACATAGCAACCCCCACCTTCTTCTTTTACCCACACGCAAACCCCACACCCCCGTCCCTACGATTCTCTTTTACAGAGAACTAACTTTTTCTCTCTCACCATCTTCAACGTTCGTCTTCTTCATTCAAAAAGAAAATCAATAGAACTCTTCCACCTTTATATGATTTAATGGTGGGATGAGATCTACACACGAAGAATGTTGAAATTCTTGCAAAATGAGAAAAAAAATGAAGCAAAAAAAAAGGGTGAGTCTGGCAAATCAAAAGGGAAAGAAGAGGAAGGGGAAAATTGTAGAAACCCCTTTTGATTCGAATTCTGATTTTGTTAGTGAAATAAAAAAGAAAAAAAGAAAAAAAGCAACAAATGTAGAAGTTGCTCAATCTTCAAAACCATCAACAAGAAGAACAACAAAAAAGAAGGAATCAGAAATTCCAATATCCAAAAAAGGCAAAAAATTTGTTAGGGTAAGTATTATATTTAATTTATTTTCACATTATTCAAATTAGTGACTTTTTTGCTAAAAATATCACATTTATGCTTATTGTTGTTTCGAAACTTTTATTTGGGTGAAACTTGTACGAAATGTGAATAATATTTGTATGAATCTTACTTTAATATATGATTTTGGGATATTATATGAAATGTGATATAATATTGGTATTCAAGTGGTATGAATTGTTAAATTGGTATGCAAATGGTATGAATTGTTAAATTACTCTGTTTTGTATGAATTTTGACTAATATTGATATGAAATTGGATTTTTTTCTAATAGGAAAGTTTCTTTTTCAATTTATTCATTAATGTATTTAAATTTTTAACATTGGTATGAAAATCATATAAAATGATTTTTCTTATAAATTTTTTCCAGTGATTGTGGTTTGTACACATGTCTATTTGTTGAATACATCAGTAATGGAGTTTTTGATATGCGTTATGTTGATATCGATGCAAAGTACCATCATCAAAGGTATGCCACAATTATATGGCATTATGAAAAAACAAAGAATGATGATGGCGTGATCAGTGAGAGTGAAGTAACTGGCACTATTGCTAGCAAATTTGATGGACCCCGCATAACAAAAGAACATGCTCCGGATATCAACAATTTTCCCACACCAAGACCACATCGATCAAATTTGAGATAGTTGATTGCACCTTAGACTTTTTAGAATTACAAGTTTTTTTAAACTTTTGGACGATATTTTTGTGTTTGTTACAACTTTAAGTATTTGATATATATAATATCCATTGTTTTATTCCAAAAAGATACCAACTACATATGAATTACAGATTGACTATTGTAATCGCAGGATACTAGTTATATACAGACTGCATTCCAAATGGATACACCATTCTAAAGATAAATTACACATTGACTATAATAATTCTCGGGATAACAGTTATATACAAAATGCATACAAATTGAATTCAACATTTAGAGTTTATGATTTTACAATGTCTTATTACCTAGAAAGAAATCATACTACTAATTTAGAGTTCATGAACTAACTCTGACTTATAATTGGTATCCAAACTGTACATCTTTGGCATCCAAATTTATATTCTAACACAAAAAAATAAAAAAAAATAAAAAATGAATGAAGTTGGTATCCAACATGAAAAAAATGATTATGTCAACGTAAAATAGTGATAATTGTATTTTGTAACAACCTCAATTATATTTTTGTTTTACATTTTTTCATTCTGGACAATTTACAACATAATTGTAAATTATACTGTCTTAACAAGCGTGGATTAAGTATTTTTAAAGATGTATAAAGTTGATATACAATCTGTATAAATACTGAAATAAATAAATCTTACAATTTAAAACAGAGATCATTAAATGTTGCACCAACATCAATTACATCTGATTTTATTTTGTTTTAGAGTAGGACACCAGTTGGAACCAAATAATACTCATGCTACTTTCATTAATTAATATCAGTCGCTATTAGGCTGCATACCAATTGGATACCAAATGCATACAATAATTACCTTATATAATGTTCACTAATATGATCATTACCTTATATATTAAATTACCTGGAATGCATTGTCAATAAATATTATTGGAAAACAAATGAATATATTGTAGTCAATCAAAACAAAACACGAGCCTAAAAGATAAAATAAAATAAAATTTTAAAATAGTCTAAACAAATAAACTATCATTTTTATGGCGCAGGATAATTTGAACATGTCTTCCTGTTGTGGCCCACTTGACGACATCTACTGTAAGTAACTTTAGACCTTTTGAATTTCACATCAGCAAATCCCTTCCAGACATCGATCACTAACTATATATTTTATCTCTATATCCTAAGCTGCGATGTTATCGCACTTAATAGACCACTATATAGACTAGAAGATTCATAGATAATTCCCTCCATCTGAAAATCAACATATTTCTCTGTTTCATTAAAAAAAATAACAGTTAGTCTTATATAATACAAACAATTATAAATATATTGTATTTATATTAACTTTTCATACCAAAGATAATATAAATTTCATCCACAACTTCATTCTACTCACAAAAAATTATACACACTCGTCATTACTTATTCATACAAATATCATTCCAGACAGTATACCAGAATTCATACCATAAAACAGATTTCATAAAAAAATAACATTTCACATTTCATAACAACTTAATACACATTTCATACAAATAATTCACACCATAAAATAAATTATATAAAAAATAACATTTCGCATTTCATACCAACTTAATACTCTTTTCATACAAATCTTCATACTTTTTGCTTAATTTTTTTTTACACAATAGTAAATACACTTTCATATCAATATCATTCCATTTACACTACCAAATTCATTCCTACCTATACATTTTATTTATATTTTCAGAAAAAAAAAACAGTATTCCATATTATAATTTTAATCTGCATACCGAATTCATCTACTCCCTCCGTCCTATTTTATATGATGTACTTTGATTTGGCACAAACTTTAAGAAAAATGGAAAGACTTTTAAAACTTATGGTCCAAAATGAATGATAGAAATTTGTGTGGTTGTAAATCATTTCATTAAGGGTAAAAAAGACATTTTATAGGCAAATTGTTACTTAAAATAGA